>OVBE01000498.1:1193-49348 GCA_900406425.1 Iberis pinnata | reverse complement strand
GTTTTGGTCACTATAAGTCTGACTGTCCGAATCTCAAGAGGAAGGAGTCACTCAAGTTCTATGAATGTAAAGGTTTTGGACACACAAAAGCTGAGTGTGTGAATTCCACAAATAGGAAAGAAAAGTCTATGGTTAGCTGGGAAGGTGAAGATACCTCAGAATCAGATGAGGAGGAAGAGATACTCAATCTGGTTACCTATGTAGGAATAATTGAAGAAGATCCAGGAAGTGAGTTTGATGATGAAAAAGAGACTCCAAAGCGGTCATTACTTGAGGACAGCAGGGTGCTGTGTGAAAATTTAATCGAGGTCAGAAATCTGAATTTGGAACTAGAGTGTGATAATCAAAAGCTTCAAGAGAAGGTGAAAATTCTTCAAGCAGCCTTAACAGAAGAAAAGAAGAAAAATGAGCTGTTGGAATCACGTCTGAGTGAGCAGTTAAGAAATATCAAGATGCTAACTAAGGGCACAAAAGATCTTAACAAGTGTTGTCAATGGGCAGAGACAGCAGGATGAGTTACGGCCTGGGATATCAGGGACACACACAGGGATCCACTTCCTTTGTTAAATCTTCTGTTACTCATGCAGTTGAGCAAGTCAAGCCACGATACATTGAACAGAGAGGAATCAAAAGAAGACACTATGATCAAAACTGGATGCCAAATAATCGAGGGTATTACCATGCGGGTCAGAACAGAGATCAAGGGTACTATCAGACAAGGCAAAACAGAGATCAAGGGTATTATCAGACACAACAAAACAGAGATCAACTATGTTTCTACTGCAAAAAGCCAGGACACTACAAGGCTCAGTGTTATCGGTGGCATGCCAGATGTACCAGGTTGTACGCCATAAGGATTACCATCATGAGAAGGCTAATAACAGTAGAGCTTGGGTTAGAAAAGATCTTCTGTACTGTTTTACAGCTCAGACAAACGTACAATCAGACACGAAAGTTGAGGATCAACCATTGGAGTTAACATGTATGTGGTCTCAAACAAACATGGCTCTTATGTTCGAAAACGAACAACATTCAAAAGTAGCCATGAAAAATTCAGAAATATCATAATGGTACTTCGATAGTGGATGCTCAAGACATATGACAGGTACCAAAGAGGAGTTATCTATCTATGAAGAGATCAACACAGGAAAAGTAACCTTCGGAGGAGGAGCCAAAGGTAAGATTAAGGGAAAAGGTGAAACAAACGGATTGAGTAAACCTACACTTCAAAATGTCTACTTTGTTGAGGGTCTGGCGGCTAATCTGATTATCATAAGTCAACTGTGTGATGAAGGGCTCGTTGTTACCTTCACTAAAACAGACTGCCAAGCAGTAGAAGCAACTAATCGAGTTGTGTTGAGAGGGATTAGGGCAGGAAACAATTGTTACATGTGGCGACAACGTGACAGATGTCTCACAGTTGTGGTAACAAGTCAGTTGGAAATATGGCACAGGAAACTGGGGCATATTAATGTAAGGACACTCAAAAACCTTGCCAATCAGGAGCTTGTTAGAGGAATTCCAAAATTAAAAGTAGATGAAATGTTTGCGTGTGGACCATGTGCAAAAGGAAAACAAGTCAAGGTTCAGCACAAGGTAACACAAGACATTCAATCAAAAAAAGGCATTAGACTTGGTTCACATGGATCTCATGGGTCCAATTCAAGTAGAGAGTCTGTGTGGGAAGAAGTACATTCTAGTAATCGTGGATGACTTCACAAGATTCACATGGGTAAGGTTTCTGCATTAAAAAATCAGAGGCTGTGGATAACTTCAAGATCTTGGTGCTACAACTCAAAAATGAGAAATGGAGTATTAAATCCATTCGAAGTGATCATGGAGGAGAGTTTTAAAATGAGATGTTCGACCGATTGTGTGAATCTCAAGGAATCCAACATCAATATTCGGCACCTAGGACACCACAACAGAATGGTGTGGTTGAAAGGAGGAATAGGACACTTCAGGAAATGGCGCGTGCCATGTTACATGCGAATCAAGTAGCTAAACACTTTTGGGCAGAAGCTATAAGTACTGATTGTTATATCATAAACAAAGTATATGTGCGGAAAGGAACCACAATGACGCCCTATGAAATGTGGAAAGGAAAGACTCCTAGTGTGAGTTATTTTCATGTTTTCGGCTGTGTTTGCTATATCCTGAATGATAAGGATCAACTTGGTAAGTTTGATGCAAGAAGTGATGAGGGCATGTTTCTCGGATACTCAACCACAAACACTGCATATCGGGTGTTCAAAAAAAGAAGTAAGACTGTAATGGAAACAGTAAATGTTGTATTCGATGATGTTGGACACCAACCAGAAGGCTTAATACTAAATCCGGTGCAGACATCGGATGATCAAACGGTCGAAGTACAAATGGATGTGGTTGTGACTGATGAATCCGAATTAGACATAGATCACGGAGTTTCAAAAAGTGTCCATAAGAATCATTCTGAAAAGGATGTGATTGGTGATGTATATGGAAACATAGTTACAAGAAAAAAGATGATTAACTTCAGAGAGATGGTTCAGTTTGCATGCATTGTGTCTATGATTGAACCCAAAACTCATTTAGAAGCCCTACATGATGAGTATTGGATAGTGTCCATGCAAGAAGAACTTGAGCAATTTGACCGAAACTAAGTCTGGAGTTTGACACCTCGACCTGAGGGTGTGAATGTGGTTGGAACAAAGTGGATCTTTAAGAATAAGATAAATGAAACTGGAAATGTGGTGAGGAATAAGGCTCGGCTAGTTTCTCAAGGATACTCACAAGTAGAAGGGATAGACTTTGATGAGACTTCTGCTCCTGTGGCTCGGTTAGAATCAATCAGGCTGCTATTGGGGATGGCGTGTCATTTAAAGTTCAAGTTGTATCAAATGGATGTGAAAAGCGCAGTTCTAAATTGAATACTTCAAGAGGAAGTATATGTAGAGCAACCTAAATGTTTTGAACATCCAAGTTATCCTAATCATGTATATAAGCTCAGGAAGGCACTGTATGGGTTGAAACAAGCTCCTAGAGCTTGGTATGAACGATTAACAGTCTGTCTGCTTGACCAAGGGTACACACGGGGAAGTGTTGATAAAACACTATTCATTTATTCAAAAGATGGTAAGTTAATGGTTGTGTAGATTTATGTGGCTGATATAGTGTTTGGAGCCACAAACAAGGGATTAGTTGATGGGTTTGTTCGGAATATGACACAAGAGTTCAAGATGAGTATGGTGGGCGAGTTAACATATTTTCTTGGTCTTCAAGTCAAACAAACAGAAGAACGAATCTACTTAAGCTAGAGCACATACGCAAAGAATTTGATCACACAGTTTGGACTTGATGCCTGTAAATCAGCCAGAACTCGTATGAGCACAACGTGCAAGCTTTCTCAGGATGATGAGGGAGAAGATGTGGATTAGAAACTTTATAGAAGTATGATTGGAAGTCTGCAATATCTTACTGCAAGTCGTCCAAACATATGTCTAAGTGTAGGTGTTTGTGCAAGGTATCAGGCAAAGCCTAAGGTCTCACACCTACATGCAGTTAAGCGAATTATCAAGTATTTTAAAGGATCAGCAGATCTGGGGATCTATTACACAAAGGATACCAACAGCAATCTAGCAGGGTATTGTGATGCTGATTGGACAGGAAGTTTGGATGATAGACAAAGTACAAGTGACGGTTGTTTCTTTCTGGGTAATAATTTAATTGCTTGGCAAAGTAAGAAACAAAATTTTTTTTCCTTGTCCACGGCTGAGGCTGAGTACATAGCAATGGGAAGTTGTTGTACTCAACTCATTTGGATGAAGCAAATGGTGAGTGATTATGGAATTAACACTGACTTAATGCTTGTTCACTGTGACAATCAGAGTGCAATCAATATAGCAAAAAATCTTGTTCAGCACTCAAGGACCAAACACATTGACATCAGACATCATTTTATTCGTGAGTTGGTTGAGGAAAGACTTATTGTGATTGAGCATGTTGGAACTGAAAATCAACTAGCAGACATGTTTACAAAACCATTGGATTTTAATCAGTTTATTAATCTTCGCAAGGCTATAGGAGTTTGTCAACTCTGACGGGCTAAGAATATGGTTGAGATAAATGATCAGACAGTTGGCCAGTTCACCAGGAAGGTTATCTCAATTTATCTTAGTGGTTTGGAAAAGAGCTACCTGTCATGTCGTCTATAATCAGCCAGTACTAGTAGGGTGTGTAAACAAGGAGGTCAGAGAGCTGAGTTCTAAACCCATAATAATAAAAAGGGGGGGGAACTGATATCGTGAACAGAAAAGTATAGGTTCAAAAGTGTAATCTGGACTTGAGAAGTCAAGTGATAGTCCAGACACTTATTTACAACTGCCTTGTTTATACTCCTCGGGGTTGAAAACTGTGTTGGTGTGGATGAAGACATGCCTGTGTGAAAGACTAGCCAACCACACCTATGAACATGGCTGATTTGTAGATCAAGGTCTATGAGTTCTCGCTCAATCAGGTTGTCTATGACTATATGCTTTAATCTTTTTAAAACAGGATTTCAATAATTTCTTTTTGAGTTTGATCACTGTAGTTCCTCATGTTCCTCACAAAAGCTTCTGTTATGCTTACATTTGATGTCTGTGTTTAAAGTGAGATAGGTTTTGTGCATAGTAGCTGTGTTTGTCTTGTTTTGCTTCTAATTGTTTGGTTTTCATTTATTAGGCTTGTTAAGTATTTGAATCAAGGCCCACTAAGCTCAGCCTGTGAAGCCACGTGGCACAAGCAAGCGAACAGACGGGAATTACCTAGGGTTACGACTGTTCAAATTTCTCTTGTGTTATAAGAGGTGTTCAATATTATCTCTTCGTCTCAACTTCCACAATTTGTGCCCTAATTTTGAGGAATCAGTCTTTCATGATATCTTTTCTCTCATCATTGTCTAGACGCATGGCTCTCGTTGATGATCTCGGTGAATTGTCTGAAGATTCTCAATCCCCCACTGAATCTCAATCGCCTTCGCAATCGTCTCCTGCTCTTCTGATGGTTACCTATCAATCACAGCCTTAAACGTTGATCTCCTCGTATGTTCAACCTCGCAACTCAATGCCTGACTCTGTGCATGCTGAAACCCTGCCTCAGCAATCGCTTGTTCAACCGTCTATTCAACTTCCTCCTGCAGGATCATGGTCTCATGGTTCTCCGATTCAAGTCGCCGAGACTTCAAATGTCGCCTCTGCTGATGCATCTCGTCCGTAATCGTCTTGCAGCAAATGTCTTCGACCACTCACTCGCTGTTCTTCCTCTAGTGTTCCACCGTGTCGTACAAGATCTAATTCTGATGTGCCTATGTCCGCTCCTACAGCGTCGATTCCGGTAAATCCTCAGCCTGAGAATCCACCCCCTGTTGTTCCTCCAATCCCGATTGTTGCTGATTCCACTCGGTTTTGGTCCTTGCGAGTCCAAGAACGCTTCATTCTCTTTAAGACTCAGTTGTTGCTTCCGGAGAAATCTATCAAACTGGCTGGACTTCCAATACCGTCGCAGTAGTGCTTCAGACCTCTCCGTTACTGGTAGCTCTTCAGTCTGTTCCTCTTTTTGTTCATGATGTGGTTTATGAGTTCCGGGCACACATGCCTTCAAGTGCACACATGCCATCTACTTGCTCTGTCTGGGTTAGAGGTCACACATACCGGTTCTCGGCTGCTCAGATCAACTCTCTCTTTGGTCTCCCTAATGTGGATGATGGCGTCAGTAATGATGCCATGGCTGATGTCTCGATGGATGATCTGGGTAAGTTCATGTCTGCAGACTCTGTTCCCCATTGGATTCATCTCAAGCGATCATCCTTGAGTAAAGATAAGGCTGCGTTGTTTGATGTTGTCTGTGCAAACTGGTCCCCCACAACCAACACCGCCTATATGTGTCCGGAACGGGTAACTATGGTGTACAAGCTGGTTCATCAGATCCCTTTCAACTTTGGTGCACTAGTGTACAAACATGTGTTCAAGCTGGCCCAAGGTCATGGATCTAAATTCAATATGCCATTTCCATCTCTGATCTTCCGTCTGCTTCAAGCTCAATCTTCTGTTCGCCTGCTGCCTGATGAGCACTGTCCCTTGTCTCCTCAACCGTTGTGCCGTCATCTGAACCAGCTACGTCTACTACCAGTGCTCGTGAAACCCGGCTGCGTGGTGAGATTAATCAGGCCATTCGCATTCTTTAGGATGCAATGGGTCCAGGTTCAGTATTTTTGTCTCCTTCATTCTTATCTTGAATAAATGTTTTTGACTCTGATTTGTCAATTCAGCAGGGGGAGCAGATGCTGATCAACCAATGGAGCAGACTCATCAAGACGCATGAGTTGATTAGAACTAGGTTTCTGGGGGAGTAGTTATGTTTGTGGGGGGAGTTTAGTCGGTTTTTGGTTTAGATAGCCTATATAGGCATCTGATCGGAAGAAGAACAATGTTTAGTTGTATTTCAACCTGGTTGTTTGATGTTATGTTTTACCGTTTCAGTTGATGGTGTGATTGTGTTCCTGTCTTTACATTTCTGCTATGCATGTATGGTTTGTGGTTGTTTTCTTGAATGAACACAGGTTGATCGAGAGGATGCTTGAAATGACAAAATCAGTCAAAAAGGGGGAGATTGAAAGTGCAAAGGAGACAAGTGTCTTATCGAAGACTTGGAAGCATGAAGGCTCGGAAAAGGAAATAGAGAAAAGTGTTGAGCAAGGAATTAAGAAGTCGAGGAAAAAGGAAAAGGAGGAAAAGGAAACAAGATGAGAAAGGAAAATGCATTGTGAGAAGTTGCTGTTTTGAGGAGAGCTTAACTAGGGTTGAGCTCGACTATATATTCAAGGCGAAGAAAAAGAAAAAGTTAGTTCTTTGAGCCGTGAAAGTTTTGAGAGTTGTAGTGCTGTGAGATAGTGTAAGAGTGTCTATTTGTGTGAACAAACAGAGAGTTAGCGAGTTAGATTGAGAGAAAAAAAATCAGTATAAAAGAATTATTAAAATGTATTGTGTTTGTCTCAATAAAGATTTGAAAAGTTAAGAAATTATGTCTGTTCTAAGACCGTTTACTCTTTCATATACACCTGAAACGCATACACGATTTTACAACGGTATAATCAAAGTTATTCTTCATGACGCATATCTCCATTGTCTTTATCAAGTATTCTTTGTTTTGAAAAGTTGATCTTTTTTTACATAGTCAACCACTCAAATATTTTGATATTCGCACACAAGAAATTTAGACGTCAACTCATTATCAACACCAACTTCAACATTAGGAGGATAGCTTTTCAAATTATCATTACATCTATATTTACTTACATATACTCACTGTAATTGAGTCTTATTAGCATTTTATTCACCAACTGAACCTTCTAGCGGTTTATTTAAATCAAGATTCATCCTAATCATTTGATCATTTTCTAACTTGACGATCATTTGTGATAACATTGGTGGAGCTTCTAAGTAATCAACCAACCCAAAAGATGAGTAATTTATTTCCAAATCGGTCATACCAAATTCTATATTGAGGTCTTCTAAAACCATATTTTTCATCTATTGCTAAGTATAATTAGATTCAAAATCAATCATTTTACTACGTTTTTTCATATCAATGATAAATATCCAACAATTTTTGTCAAGAAATCATTATATACCACACATCACATATATGTGTGTCATATTTTTCTACATTATACATGTATAATAGATATTCTAGAATACGTTGTCAAAGTAACATAGAAAATCTATTCCATAATTAGGTCTTTCCAACGTGGACACAATAAAAAATATATTCTCAAACACGTTATATTTTAGAATATATTTTCTATATTAAGTCATCTTCTAGGTTAGGTTTATAGAGCACGATATATTCTAAAATAAAATTTCCAAAATACGTCATATTCTAGAATAGATTTTCCAGAAGACGTCGTCTTCCTAAAATCACAAATCGATCCAATCAAGCATTAAAATCATTTTTCTACACAACCACTAGAATCTAAGAGATTATCTCATAAAACTACAAGAAAAAAGCTCAACAATGTCACTCTTGTGATAGGTAAATAAGTAAGAGGTAGCTTATATAATAAGAAGCTAACAATGTCAAATTTGATTATGTACTACTTGATTTTTGCTTTGTGAATTTATGAATTTTGATAAGGGATTCTTATGAATATGTGTTTAGAGACAAAGTTAGATATGGAGGAGAAGAAAAAAATGCAGAGAAAGAAAATAAGCACAGGGAAAAAAAAAGAAATGTTGTTTAAAATTTCTAGAGAATTAAATATAGTTAGTATTTTATGGGAGGTATTGTGGGAATATTAGTAGATATGAATAAGACAAGGATATATCAGGCATAAACATAATTTTTTTTAATAGGTTAACTCTACATACATAAGGTTAAGAAAATTAGCTAATTCTCCCTAATTTATTTTAATACTAGGAAAAATCTCACCCGCTGCGTGGGCAAAAAGTTGTCAGTGTTACCTTTCCATTTATTGTTTTTCTTATCTTGAGCATAAAAAGTAAAATAAGCTATTCACAATTAAACTACAGAGCGAAGGCGAAAATGTGAATCTTTTTCAAATTTGGAATTATGCTCGTAGTTAAACTGAAGCCTTTGAGACTTAAATTTTGTTTCATTCGAAGTTCCGTTTTGGTTTATTGAATTTTTTGTATTCATTTTGTGTTCTAAATCTTTTTGATTTTTTTGCTTAAATATTTTTATTTATTAAAATATAGTTAGAAGTTAATATTACAATAACAACGAAAAATTATACCTTATTATAATCTACTTTCATTTACATTTTCAATATTAAATGATGGTGAATAATAAAGAAAGAAAAACTACAGAGAATATGTATTTGAATATTTTAAGTATGATATATTTAATATAATTGTAGTAGCTTTGGATGAGAGAATAAATATTCAAGTTTATAAAGGGTTGACATGTATCACTTTCTCAATGGTTGAGTATGAAAAAACTTTATTTTATTAGATAAAATATGTTGTTTGGAAAAATAGTATGTTCTAAAGGTTATCCCGTGCTACTGGTGGATCTTGTTTTATCTCATTTATGATATAATAATTACAAAAGAAATGAAATGAGAATGTGAAGAAGTGAGACGTAATGGGCATTGAAGTTAGTTTAAGGCATTTACGGTTAAGTGTAATATTTTGGTTTAGGATTGAAATACATAGGCGCGAGGCCGTTTGATTCGAGAGTGAAATACCAATCAATCTTTGTTTCTCTTTTTTAAAAAATTTCTTCTTTTTTATTATAGGCGTTAATTACACCAAGTGAAAGATTATAAGAAAATTGAACAGACGCTATTATTTTAATGTTGTCGAACCCACATTTAAAAATTATAAGTATTTTGGTTGTGGTTAATGGATTATTTGACTTGGTTTGCGTACATGATATTATTGTGGTAAGTTTAGTTTGTTTTAAAGGGTGGAGACATGTCAGAATTTTGAAGAATCTACAAAAAAAAAACCCTTACAATATTCGTTGAGATTATTAATATTTTTGTTTCCAAATACTCTAGTGTGGAGTCTACAATTAAAAATTGTTCATTGATTATTTGATTTGGTTTGAATAGATAATATGGTTTAAAAATTATTTGGTTTGGTTTGAAGGTGGACACATGTCAAGTTATTAGAGCACAAGTTAAAAGAAAACCTTACAATATTAGTAAAGAAAGATATGTGTCGTTATTATGCATTCGTGTTCATCTTCATGCTTCAGTTTGATGTTCATATCTGGAAACAGCTTTTTTTATCATGAGATTCAAGATATAAATCTAAATAATAAATTGAAGTATTGTTGGAAACAAAGAAAAGAAAAAGAAGAGAACTGGAATTTTGATTTTGGTAAGGAATGGAGATTGATGACTCTGAATTTTCATGGATTTTACTTATCAATTAGTATCGATTATGAGGTCTAAAAGCGTGCATGCATCACATTTATGGTTGATTTCACTAAGTTTAGGATTTTTAGGAATTTTGCATTAGAATTTGCATATGCACGCATTTTAGAGGTTTTTCAGGACTTTCGGGTGTTTTTGCGAAGGATTTGAGAAATTTCAGAAAAGCAGCACTTGACGTCGAATGGAGCAAGCACTTAGCACTCAGCACTCAACATGGAATGGACTGAACTTACCTCTGAGCAATTCCAGGATCGATCCCAGCACTATGCAGGATCGATCTCAGGCACTTCGACAACGAAATAGGATCGATCCCACTCATCACTTTCAGGATCGATCTCAACACTATGCAGATCGATTCCGCAACGAAACCAGATCGATCCCGCATGAAATTCAGATCGATCCCCCTTTCATGCTGTCAACGTTTCTGGTGAAGTCTCAAACGAAGCCAAGGAAGTACACGAAGATGAAGCAGGACTAAGAGGAGAACACACGAGATCGATCTCAGCTATATTGGGATCAATCTCAGGCACTCAATGCCAGGATTGATCCCAACCTCATACGCAGTTTGGACGCAACGCAGCTGGATCGATCCCAAGCAAGCACCCCTTATTCCAGATTNCTCCATTTGCACAAGCTTTAGTTTTTCTTTCCTTTTTAGGTTTTTGTCTTAGGTTTTCATTTCTTAGTTTTGTTCTTCATGTTCTTGGTGTAAAAACCGTTTTTCTTTCAAGTCTTTAGTTAATCTACTGTTTTTCCTTTGATTCCTTGCTTAGCTTTAGGTTGTTCTTTAGTTTGTGGATCTCTATTCTCGTTTTAAGTTTTAATCTCTTGCTTAGCTTACTGTTTCATTGCGGTTCTTCATTTTTGGGTTTGTGTTTTTGCTGTTTTTCATAGATCTGCATGTTTAGGTTCGAAGTTATGTTTGTTGTTTCAACTGCTTCTACTCCCATGAGTAGTGAGTAGTCATCCAAGTTCCTGAGGATGGGGGTAGACAAGGGTTGATGTTCTGGGTTTGCTTAGGTACCTAAGTTGTATGTTTGTTAGATCCCTTCTGGACCTCCTCAGCTTAATGCTGATTGTACTCCTACCCGAATCAAACTAAACCCAAGGATAACCGAACCGAATCAGATATGAAGTCCTTAAATATCCGGATGGATTCAATAGTTGAAAATCCGTAAAACCAAAAATCCGAAAATCTGAACGCTCAAGCCTATTAAGTACACAATATGGTTCATAAATTATTTAGGTTTGTTTAAAAATTTTATCTTTAAAAATTATGCATTGGTTATTTGGTTTGGTTTAAATACATAATGTGGTTCATAAATTATTGTAAAGATAGTTTGATTTAAAGATGGATATAGTCAAGTTATTAGAGCAAAAAAAATTTCTAAAAAAAACTTTACTTTGTATTTTTTTTTTAACGACAAATTTGATAATGAATCAAGATAAAATGTCATATACAAAACTAAAGAATACAAATTATTACACAAGCAGATATGTGCGCCATATGCTGAAGATAGTAATTAAAAAGTAAAGGTTACGATGCATTCTGGTCAAGAACGTCTTATACGCTAACATATTTATATATATGTTATCTTCTTTCCTTTGATACCATCTAACTCCATTGCACTTCATACGCCTATATTGTTGAGGCTGTTTCGAAATGCATCAGTAAAATCCATTGCTTCTAAAACTAGTTCTGGAAGTTTGACAATCTAATACCAATTAGTCCGTATCAGAGTCTTCATAACAATTATAGACATTGAGATGATCTTGATACAATCCCATTTATTTTTAGCAATCTCTCCATCTTCACATCTTACATCGTTTCTCCAGTACTTTTTCCATGGCAGTTTCCAAATACGAAATGAATTTCGAGAAGATTCAACGCCTACAAGAAATTTATCCAGAGGAAAAACACCATAATACAAAACATACCATGAAAAAACGCCGACAAACAGAGATTCCATTGTCGGAAAAGTAAAATCTCGAAAGAGATTCAAACCGTTGATAAACGAAATCAATAAATTCTCCATGGAGAAGATAACTAAATATAACAAAGACAAACAACTAAACTACTAAAGTATAACCGACAGTGAATTATCTATGATCGAAAAGAAACTAAAATAGAATAGAATGGAGTACCGACCGACGCCGGAGAAACCAACGCCGGCCGGCCGAAAACGAACTATATGGACGAAACTCCGATACACAGGGACTTGTGCGAGAAAGAGAAACGGTTTCGTTCGTAAAGGCGTAAAAGGTTTTGACGATTAAAAACTTTACTTTGTAAAGATAACTAAACGTGAATCAATAGGAAAGTACAAAAAGTTACTCAAAACATTCTGCACCTCATACGCTTTATCGAGGCATGTATTCATTTGTCCCGCGCCTTCTCTTTTTATTCAAAGAAAATTCAGTTTTTTCTTTTCAAAATTCTACCCGCTTTCTTTTATAAAATCAGTTCAACTCTTGATTTTATTGAGGAACGGTGATCAGCATAATATTCCGTCCAGCTCGCTCTTAATTCCGCCCTTTTAAAGTCTCTCAGTCCAACCCTATAACTTTTATGTAGTCGGGTGCATCACTGGATTATAATACATTTGATCGTCCAAATTTTTAATAGTGATTTTAAAATTAAAATCATTTGTTACCAATGCAGGTTTTTTACAAAAAAAACTCATTAATGCCGGTTCATAAATTTTAGAGACCCTCGAGCAAAAAAAAAATTGAGCCTCTTAAATTTAATTTATTGAAAAAATTAATAGATAAATTAATCAAATATTAATATATTAGATTTTTATTATAAAATATTTACAAATATAGATAACTATTTATTATTGCTATTTTTAAATACTATTTAAAAATAAAAACATTAAAATGGGTCCAAAAATTATCGACTTAGGAGAGAGACCTGAGATGATCGCTCCAAATGTCTTTTCCACTGAGCCATCTCTGGACCCAATAACCAATTTATATATTATTGTAAGCATATATAATCGATCTCAAGTAAAATATTATAATTTGTGTCATGTGAACTTATAAATATTAGTAGACTAAAATCACTTCTCACCCATTAATATTGTTTTATACGAAATAATCTTTCACAGTTATGACGTAAATTTCTTAAATGATATATTTTTTTCTTTCTCTTGTTTACATTATATGCCATACATGATTTCTATTATTTCTTTTCTTTCTCCTTTCCTATTTGTTTATATTTTAACTACTATATACCTATTTTGTTCTTAGAAAAATAACTAGATATTTAACAACAATCTGTCATTCCTAAAAAATAAATAAACGTGATAATACCAATAATATATTATATTAGTAAATGATATGTACATCCTTTACTCAAGAAAGGACTCCTACATCTACTAAATTTAATTTTAACACACTTATTTATATCTTTATAGTGTTATGTAATGAATTTGATTTTAATTATTTTCTATAAATTTGTTAACCTGAAAAATATAATATCTCAAATTGGAAAATTTTCAAGTATAAAGATTTTGTTAAAATTGTTAGTTTTTACTTATCATGTCTATAACCTATCAGAAAATTTTCAGGAGTTAAATATTTTTGAATTTTTGAAATTAAATTATTAGTGAATTTTGATAGACATAATTAAAAAAATATATACAATTTGAGTGAAATTAGTTGACAAATGTTCAGAAAGAGTTGAAACATCATATTGGTTTCAGAAATTTTTGGTATAATATATCTACCTTTTGACGAAATTAGTATCACAGCTGAGAAAGGGTGCAGAGTCCACCGATATTGGCAGTCAAAAATATTGTAAGTATTTTATTTGTATGAGGAAATCATATTTGAGCTAAAATAATTCTAATTGAGAAATATCAACAAAAAAATATATATATACATTAAGGAAAACAATACTTGGTGAAAGTTAATGAGACCTTGTTATAATATATGTTTTATTTGCCTGAAAAAAATGTTATAACGACTAGCCTTCTCGAGATCACGAGTAAGGCTAGCTTGAATTTATTGCACGATTAGAAGTTAAAATGATCTATACGATGTGAAATGAAATATTATTAAGGGTTCAAAGGGAATTGGTATAAAAATGACACAGATTGAAAAACATATTTTTTAGGGTTTTTCTGTGAGATCAGATTTTGAAACTTGTAGAAAGAATTTTAAATAGTTATAATATCTAACACAGTTATCAATCAAAAAAAAACTTTAAAGCGCAAAATATTTGACTCGAATCGTTTTTATACTATTATTATCTGGCAAGAATTCACAATAAGTATACGATGACATTTCTGATTGAGTTAATGCAAATTCAATTACTAGTAAACCATAGAATCTAGTCATCACCTTCCAGTCTCCCACTTTTCCATCCAAATTCCCTATTTAAACCCATCGACCACCTCACACTTTTCTTACATCCTACAACAAAACCCTCTCAAGTATTTTTTTATGACCCAAGAAGAAAAGCAAAACACAATGGCCTTAGCTCTCAGGTTCTTGACATGCTTTGTTTTGGCAATGTGTATTGTTGCATTGGTGGATGCAGAAATCACTTGTGACACAATCACGAATAACTTGGCTCCATGTGGGACTTACTTATCAAAAGGTGGGGATGTACCGGCATCATGCTGTGATGGAGTTAAAAAGTTGAATGGTATGGTTCAGACCACTCAGGAGCGCCAACAAGCATGCAAATGCCTAAAGTCCGCTGCAAAAAATGTCGACCAAGATCTAGCCTCTACCCTTCCTGGCAAGTGCGGTGTTAGCATTCCCTATCCCATCTCCATGGACACTAACTGCGACAAGTAAGTCTTTCGTATTTTTGTGTAAAATTCGTATTGTTTACTTGGCTGTTACTCGATCGAGCTAGGGACCATGATTAAATTTTCATTATGTTTCTAACAAATACTTATGATTATGTAAACCTTGTTTCAGCGTCAAGTGAAATGGGAGTTCATGTTATCATTTGCGTCAAATGTGTGGTTACTACAAGAGAATAAAAAGCTGCTATATAAGCTAATATTACCATGTCCTAGCTTGTTTTCATGATTTGTAAATTTTACCTTTTTATATGTTGTTTCATAATATGTTTAAGATACGCTTATAAAATAAAGAAGTATATATGTTAAGATATGATCGATAATAATACCGTATTATTCATCTTCTCTTTATATATTTTCTACAACGCCTTCATACGTATATAAAATCATATATTGTGAAGGGTTCTATTTCTACCGATAATTATGGAGGGCTATACCAATAATGTTTAGAGTAAACCAAATAATTAAATATTAAAACACAAGGCAATATATTTTTCAAGGGTCAACATGTAGGGTTGTATTCAAACAAACATTTTAAATGAATTGAAGTGAATTTGATTTTAGTGAGTTTTTAGATAATTTTAAGTGAATTAAGAAAAACATGTGATTTGTTTTAAAATTTTCTACAATCCAACCCAAAATCATGAGATTTGAAATTTTGTATTTTTAACTAACAAAATCCATTAAAATACTATCAAATCACATGAAATCTTCTACTTATGGGGTATTATTGGTTATGGGGTTTCAATGGATTTTAAAATCCATGTAAGGGGGTGTTATTGGTTTTGGTGTTTTAATGGATATATAAATCTATAAGAATTTAGAAATATGTGGATTTTGATATCATTGGGTTTTGAAATACTATGATTTAAATTTGGATTTGGTCCTTTGTATTTTTAACTTTAACACTTCCAAATCCATCAAAATACAATGTGGATTTTAAAATCCAAATGCAAATAATTAAATGAATAACATTGGATTTCAATTAGAATTTACAAATCATTAAACGAATAACAAGTGATTAAAATATTTTCAATAATAGTGGATTTGATGGTATTTTTCAAATCACTAATCCAATAACAATGGATTTCGTAAGAGAATTTAAAATTTCTTTTTAAATTATACATGATTTGTTATTTTAACATAAATCCTCTTAAATTCCATATTCAATACAACTTGTAAGCTTTTTTTTGTTATATTATAACAAGGCAATATATCTCAAATGTTAACATGTAAGCTCGTAGAGTTGATATGTCCGTATAAATCCATCATAATAAAAATTCCGTATTATATTTATGGTCACTATATTTCTAAATTTTAACATTCAATGTATCTTCTCTTCTTTTACTCGCATAGCCTCTTCGTCTATGCCCAAAATTATTATTTAAAATTATAAAAGATATACCGATTTATCTTTCATCTATTCATCGTTATGTTCTTATTTTAATAGTACGTTATTGTAGTTAACATAAAACTATGTAAATGTATGTAAGCTTAGTGTACGATTCTTGAGATCGTCTTCTTTTGATTCGAACTTGAATTAAAGCAATTGCCAAAACTAAAATCGATACAGAATGAGAGACAATGAGTTTTACGAATTTGGAAATCGCTTCCCTATGTTTCACCGGAAACCTTAGCTCCGGAATTCACTAACACTTTGCACAAAATGAGCTGTTTACAGAATAATTTCTCTAACTCTCTCTCTCTCTCAATCTATCTCACATAAACATACCTACTCTGCTTATAAAGATGCAGAGATGACCGTTAAACTGTTAACCACCTAACAACCTAACCGATTATTATCACTAAAAATGAACCGACCTTGGACTTTATAAACCAGTCCTTACATTGATTTGAATTGAACCTTATAACACTAGATAACTAACCTTCTACCCAAGCTAGAGAGATTTCAACACAGAGAAATCAGAGTTAAAGGTCAAAAGTTCTTTAAATCTCCACCTTGACCTTAACTCTCTTAAACTTTAGCTAGTCAACTGGATTCTAGCTTTCGGATTCCTGAGTATTAAACTTCACTCTGCTTCTTTTCTTCCCTGCATCAACTCACACGGCTTCATATCTTTTTGTGTACAATCACATAGCCCCTTTTAAATAAGTTACCACCACTTATGGCTAATGTTATGAGACTCTAATCATCTTTAGTGCCTCTTGAAATTTTTCTACTGGCAACATCTTGGCGAAAAAGTCTGTTGGGTTGTATTCTATAGCGATCTTCTCAATCTTGATACTACCTTCTGCAATTAAGTTTTGAATGAAGTTAAATTTGACAACCATGTGCTTTGTTCTTTCATGAAACATGGCATTCTTGGCTAATGCTATAGCACTCTATAAATCACAAAAGATACTTACTGATTGATAACCAAAACTTAACTCATTTATAAATCCTTTAAGCCAATGGCGTCTTTTGCAGCATCTGTTAAGGCCACATACTTTTCCTTTGTTATAGAGAGAGCTACGATTCTTTGAAGACTTGACCTCCAACTTATAGGATTCCACCTATTGTAAACACCATTCTAGTAGTCGACCTCCTCTAGTCATTGTCCATTGCAAAATCTGAGTCACAATAGCCTTGAACCACAAAATATTTTCATGTCTTGTAACTGAGCTTCAAGCCTAGTGATCTATTTATGTACTTCAATACCCATTTCATAGCCTGTCAATGCTTCTTCACTGGCTTACTCATGTACCTGCATACCAAACCTACAGAAACGGTAAATCTAGCGTGGTTCCGATCATTGAATCCATCAAACTCCCCACTGCAGAGATGTAGAGATGACCGTTAAAGATGCAGAGATGACCGTTAAAACAATTAAACACCTAACAACCCAATCGATTCTTATCACTAACAACGAAACGACATTGGACTTTATAAACCAATCCGTACATTGATTTAAACCAAACCTTATAACACTAGATAGCTAACGTTCTACCCAAGTTAGAGAGACTTCAACACTTAGAGAAATCAAAGTTAAAGGTCACGAGTTCTTCACTTAGAATATTTATATCGGACATTTTCCTTTACAATTTTTGTGTTTTCTTATTTATATTATATTTTTCGTTAATAATATATTAATACGTTAGCATAAATTTCGTAAAAGTTTTACTAAATATTTCTAAATCATCGTATAATCTAGATAAATATTTTCAAATTGAAAACGAATAGGTTATATAATTTGTAAAACAAAATAGAGTTATAAGATTATTAAAAAGATTGGATAATAGTTTTTAACCATAAGAAATTAAGAATTGATCACAAATAAGTTTAATTATTTATATTCTTGAAAAATATGGCTTCTAATAATTTCTATATTATTAATTAAGGAGTCATTTAAAAAAATAATTTTTAGTTGATGTGGTATATGACAAAATTTGTCATTCTTAGTTGATGTAATTAAGGATCCATTCTTATATTCTCATCACATCTTCGTACACACCAATGTTATAACAACTTACCATATCCAAATTCTCGTTGAATCTGTCTCATTATAGTACTATGCTAAATTCCATATAAATGGTTTCATTTGACACTTCTTTATGATTCTTCTTCATATTGTTATAGATGTGTTTCATACACATTCGGTCTTCCACGTTAGGCAATTCAACCTCAACAGCTTTTATCAAACCCTGCAAAAACAGACATAAATTAAGAACCAAAGAAATTTGCAAAACCCAGTGACATTTGCTCAACTTTTTTAAAAATCACAGACATTACACACACAAATATCAAAACCACATACATTACACACACAAATGCAAAAGCAAAAAAATGCAGAAGCAAAAACACACTAACACACAAATATATTGAAGCATTAATACTTACCTTTTGTCGATCAGAGATAATGACATAACCCTTACGATCTTTTAGATCAAAATTTATCTTAAGTTTCTTCACAAACCAAAGCTAATTCTCAGTATTTTCAACTTGAACAATTTCCCATGCTATAGGGTAGATACATTTATTGCCATCTCTACCTAAAGCTACTAACAATTGGCCTTTCATCTTTCCTCTTAAAAAACATCCATCGAATATTATCAATCGAAGACATGTCTTTTTCCTTTCCCTGACGATCTAAAAACTTCAAAGCACACATAAAACCTACTAAACACATCTTCGCCTTCATCATTCTTGTATTTGTCAACTTCAACAGTAGAACCATATTTAGAAACAATAATTTCTTGCTTATAGTCACAGAGACGACTAAACTACTCATTTTTTTCTCTTTGTTTTTATCTTAATGCATTAAGCCTCGCTACTTGGCATTGTGGTCTAGATGCATTGAACTTTCACCCTCCTCTAAGCATTTCTTCTATTTTCATGGGAATCAGATAATTGGGTTCTTCCCTAATCTTGTCCACAAACAACCTAGGAATGACAGAGACTTTTAGTAATTGACACTCACCATTCGGAATACAAGTATGTACCTCATTCAACCTCCTTATATGCTATTTATCAGATTTTCTTGTCATTGAGCAATACACATGCCATGTACAGCCTTCACATATGCCACATTCGAATCCGAGTTTGTTTCTGTCATACATGTACTGTTTGATGTTCCTACTCGACCTTAAATCATAATCTAGCACTCATCATTAAATGCTACACCATTGTATAAGATATCCCTTAAATATAAATGTTCATCCCCTTCCTCAAATGATTCTTCTTGGTTTGTATTTCATTCAAATGGACCTTCTTCGACGTCGATGTCATTACATGGGTATGCATCGTGATGAATCATAGGCTCGTCAACGTGACGTTTATCCGAAACATAGTATGAAACATTATCTTTTTAATATATTTGTAACTACTATATACCTATTTTGTTCTTTTCTTACAAAATTAACTAGATAATTAACAACAATCAGTCATTCCTAAAGAAAGTAATTTTCATTCTAGTGGACTTCTAATAAAGTAATTACAAGTTATGGACATTTTTATATTTGTTGAAGAAAGAGAAAAAATTTCTCTATATTATATCATTATTTTCTGAATAATTACTTTCTAAATGATTATACAATTCTTTCTCTCTCCATAATATATCCAATTTTCTGATTACTTTTTTTTTACCTTGAATCTATAAAATCATTTATTTGAGAGTATATGTATTCATAAAATTATACCAAAATTCATAATTTTTTGTATTTTATAAATATATATATATATTATTTTAATATTTTGTGTACATAATTTTTATCTATTTGACGATGTTAACCATACAATATGTGTACAACGTCATGATCTCGTGTACACGCCATTGTACACAGACTGCATTATCATCGTGTCGGATAATCAGCATCGTGTACGCAGAGCTGTACACAAATTGTTTGATCATTGTGTACACATACTGCATGATCATTGTATACGCAGACTGCATAATCATTGTGTATACGAGCATCTTGTACACGATGTTGTACACAAAGTGCATTATGATTGTGTAGATATGATAATTAACATCATGTACATGACATTGTACACAGACTGCATGATACACGACGTTGTACACAGAGTGCATAATCATTGTGTACACCAAATAATTAGCATCTTGTAGACAAAGGGTCGTGTACACAGACGTTATGAGATTTGTGTTTTATTTTGTGTCCAAGTAAGAAAAAAAAATATTTATTTATAGAGTACAAAAAATTATAAATTTTGGTATAATTTTTATTATTAAATATATATATATATATAATCAACTAATTGATTTTAAAGGTAACTTCATGTGGTGGACTCTTACACATCTACTAACACAAATCAACACAGCTTCTCTCATCTCTCCATTTAACGGGCAAGATAGTTATTTTCAGTTTAAAAATGCACCAACCGCTAAAATTCTTCAAAATGAAAATACTTTAGAAATAAGTGCATCATACTGTAATTTGTCAAAAATAAATAAATGTGATGATACCAATAATGTATTATATTAGTAAGGGGAAAACATTAAAAATACACGAACTTATTTAATTTTCTCTCTTTAATGCACGAACTTTTCACGTTCCTGTTTTAATTCACAAACTAATTTGGATGACCTTAATAATACATAAACTTTTTAAATTTGCAAGTTTACATCGATTAAGTTAACGTCCGTTAAATATCATTAACGGAAATTAATCGTGGTTAATTAACTTTACGAGAAAAAAAACTTAAAAATACATCTAATCATTTAATTTCAACACCTTAATTTATATCTATATAGTTTTATGTAATGAAATTCATTTTAAATATTATCTATACATTTCTAACCTGAAAATATAATAACTCAATTTGTGGAGCCACCAAAACAAGTTGTTAGACGTTCTGGTACTAATGTTGTTCAAGAAATCAAGCCAACAAAAAGATGGTCAAGACGTGAGAAAGAGATGTCCATAATGCATGCTCTAGCACTGTCATCAATATTTCTTGGAGTCTCCAAGCATCAATTTGAGTTAATTCAAGGTTGTACTTCAGCTAAAAAAGCCTAGGATATCCTACATACTGTTTATGAAGGTACAACAAGTGTGAAACACACAAGGTTAGATATTCTTGCTTCACAATTTGAAAATCTTAAAATGGATGATGGTGAAAACATTGAGGGATTCAGTGGTAGAATATGTGTTATTGCCCAACAAACACGTATTCTTGGCAAGAACTACAAAGATAAAAAGTTGATCAAAAAGCTGTTGAGGAGCCTGTCTGAAAGATTTCATGTTATAAAGACTGTGATGGAAGTTTCTCTTGATACTGATAATATGACATTTGCTGAAGTGGTTGGAAGATTACAAGTTTATAAGATGGGATTACCATATGTTGTCTCAGACAGGTCAAAAGGGATTGATGTTTGCTCAGACAGTGATAATGAGTAATCCAACAAACTGGAGGATTTAAAATATCTCGTTGAAAAGAAGGTTGGACAGGTTTTAAAAAAATTGACGAGCAAAAGAAAAAAAGAATTCAATGCCATGGATGTCGAGGTTTTGGACATGTTAAATCAGATTGTGCAACAACGAGAAAAAGAAAATTCAAGGGTATGGTTGTTGAGGTAAAAGAGAAGAACAAGAAGGTGTTAACCAAAAGGGATACCCATGAAGAAGACTCAAGAATTATGGCGTTATTTGGCTCAACCAATGTTGAAGGACCATGTTTTCCTGTTAAGAACTCAGCTGGTACAAATCCTGAAATAGTCATCAAGAGCTCTGGAAGTAAAGCATGGAAGTCTAATCACATGGTACATGAATAATATGACCAATGTGTGCAATACAACAGGGAAAACAAGGCTTTGAAAGCCAAAGTTTCACAACTTGAAGAAGATCTTGTCTCTCTGACAAAACATTCCAAAGGCTTAGAGAGTGCATTAAAAGAAAAGGATAAAAACATACGGATGTTAAACAGTGGAACTCATAAGCTAGATCATGTGTTGAGAATGGGGAGAACAGAGAAAACATATGAGGGTTTAGGTTACACAGGGGCTAACTCAGGGAAAGGAACAGTTTTTGTCTGTGCAACATCCCAGAAGCCTGTTGAATCAAGAAGGAGCACAGAAAAAGAAGCAACTGTTGTTGTAAAAAGGAATTTGGAACCACGTAATGGAGTTCTGTTTGTTTGTCAAACACCCAAAAAATAGATACATCGTTGAAAGCTGAGTCAAGAGTTGTTGAAGCTTCAACAGAAGTTGTGAGTGTATATGTTCAGAAACTAGCTAGTGTGGGTGTTAGACCACGTCCTCAAACAGAAATAGAAGCCAAGTGTTTTGATGAAACACATCCACACAGGAAGGTGAATGGTGCTAAATCAACCCCAAATACAACAAGATCAAGATCAAATCAGCATCAAGGCACTGTATGTTATTGTTGTAGTAAGACTGGTCATGTCAAAGCACTCTGTTACAAGTTCTTATATCGAATAAATCAAGCATGGAGTGGTAAAAGTCGTGTTTCTACCGTCACAAAGCATAGGAAAGTCTGGATGAAGAAGTCTGATCTATATTGTGATACTCCCAGATTAACATCTACCATTGGTTCAAAAGGTTCAACTTACTACAAGTATGAAGCAATAGAGGAATTGACAGATAAAAAGATGTTGATACATATAAGATCGTCTCAGAGACAAGATGGAATTATTAAGAAGAAGAAAAATCATTTGTGTTGACGCCTGGTGGAAGTTTGTGACAATGACAGGTGCAACTGAACAAGCAACTGAATGAAAGTATGCATTGATGGTCTTGTTTGGTTGTGGCATCTAAGTTATATTTTTAGCTTAGTTGTGCACTCAAGCAGGGGGAGATAAACGAGATTATTTGTGGGTGTTAGTGTATCATGACTTAACTCAGACAAGGCTTAATTCATGGGGGAGTTTTCTGTTAAAATGAAGGAAATTGAAGATGAATGCTTGAGGTGTCAAACTAAGATAAAAAAGTGGGAGATTGTAAGTGCATGAAATTTTCTAGGTCTTTTTGTTACAGTTGCTGGGGTACGACAACCAGAAAGGTACTCAAGAATTTGTTCATGGAGCTATGAGTGTCATATAGACTAAAGATGACGTGGAGAAGTTGTGATTTGGTTGGAGAAGATTGAAGATGAATTTTTCCTGAAACTGTTGATGTCAAAGAAGATGTGTTAGACAGGATAAGTTGCTGAGCTGGACTTGTGGACCAATCAGAGTGTTGATGGATAATTTGGAGAGTTTTCTTTGCTACTTGGCGTGGGGATTAATTTTAACAAGAAGAAAAGGAAGATCAAGCAAAAGGAAAATCCAAGAAAATGAAAGTTTTCCTTTGTTGAAGATCCTTGTGTTAAAGGCTTTAGGAAGTCTTGGAAACTATATAAAAGAGCTAAGGGTCGTGAATGAGAGATAACACTCTTAGATGCTTTTATTAGAGAGATTTTCTAGGGTTTTTGTGAGTTGAGTATTCTCATTGTCGTCTGTTACACGGGCTGTAAAGACAAAAGGATACGTCTCCGGTTGATTGAAGCGAGAATTCAGATCACAGAGAGGGTTGGGGATACAAAGTCTTGTGGAATCAATTCTGGATAAAATTGTGAGAGTCCTAATTGAGTGAGATTTGTAAAAGCAAAACTTATAAAGACTTTGTGTTAATTAAAATGTTGGACTGGTGCTTCCAAGTTGAAAAACATATTGTGTCTTGTGTTCTTTGTTTTTTCATGTTTGAATTGTTGGAACTAAATAATTAGGAAATTTGGATATCATGAATGAAGATAGAACACAATAAATAAATAAAATAAAAAGATTTACAGAATTTTTAAAATATAAGTTGACAAAACTTAGAAGAAGTTAAAACATTATATCGGTTTCAAATTTTTATATTTAAAATTTTTTAAAAGTGAAAGGCGATTGTGAAAGGTGATTTTTTTAGGTTTTGCAACTTTCCTTTATTGACTTTCCCAACAAGAAGCTGGTGTAGGGCTCCGGCCGCTGGCGTCTGCCATGTCCGAGACACTCTCTCCGACGCAGAATCCTCCACCCACAGATTCACCTTCGACCACGACGAAATCTCCATGGAAGCTTGTGGACACCGCCTCAACCTCTGCTACAATTCGATCTCATACACAACATCAATCTCTCATCATCGCTCCTAGCATTGTTTCAACGACAATACCATCACACTTACGTCAAGAGTCCAAGCCCCTATGGTCAAATTTTTTTGTTGGTTACTTCTTCGGAGATGCTCCGCATATCCGCAATGTACACGCAATGGTGAACAGTATATGGAATCGTGATGGCAAATCTGCCAAAATTGATGTGCAATGTCTCAAACCAGACATAGTTCTCTTCGGTATTGAGTCCTCGGATCTTCGTAACAGTATTTTTCAGCGCCGTTACTGGCATATTTCCTATGTTCTTTTGGTGGTGCAAGAGTGGAGTCCTTCCAAAGCTCAAGCCAAACCCGATCTTTCCACTATGCCTCTTTGGGTTGATTTCAAAAATGTGTCTGACTATCTTTTTCAGATGCAGGGCTCTAATTCCTATGTGACATTGTTGGTATTGCGCAGCGTTTACAGCCCACAACTAAAAAGTGTATGCGTCTTGATGTTGCAAGAGTCATGGTTGTTACAAATCTAGACAAAGAACTCATAATCGAAATAAAAATTGACGGGCTTGATACACCGGTGTTGGTCTCATATCCATGGTTGCCGGCAAGATGTACTACATGTATTACATGGGGTCACAAAGTACAAGATTGCAAAAAAAAACAAAAAACCAGCTCAAGAAACTGTCAAAGAGACTCAACAGAATGCTATAATTGTACCAGTTACTGATATTCCATCTATTGCTAACAGTATCAATTCTGTTATTGCAGGTGCAGGTTCACAAGTGAACACGACTTCTACTACACATTCTGATAAGACTTCACTCCCGAGCTCTCGAATATACCAACCTCTAAGTCCATCCAAGACTGATGCCGCACTTGCCACGATGTCTCTCATGGACCCTACACTTGAAACGGCTATTAACGATACTTTGCCAGAGCTTCTAAATGTTCTGATAGTGCCCATACAATCACAACAGCCTTTAGCCACTACCAATCAACAAGTGTCCTCCCTGGCAGTAGACACATATGATCACGCGGATTGGCCGTTCTTCATCCTTATCCCCATCTAAACTAGCTTCGGCTTTACCTATCATTAACTTGAAAATTTCATCTGCTTCTCGGTTCTCTATTTTGGCACAGGATGACAAGACGAGGACAAGGAAGATGGGCAGATTACGAACTCGGACATCCCTGGTGGAGGTGAAACACAAGACATACAAACCGTCAATAGTAGGAGACTTACAAATCCGTTAGTCACCAAAAAAAACAATAATGTCTCCAGTAGGAGACACTAATGAAATGTCTAACTTTTCCTGGAATACGAGGGGGTTTAATCGACCGCATAAACACTCTATCATTCGGCACTAGCTATGTGAAACTAATCAACAATTCGATTGTTTATTAGAAACACGTGTTCATCTTTCTAACTACTCTCGTATCTTGCAGGCTGCCCTCCCGGGTTGGAACGCAATTCATAACTATTCTCATCATCGTTTGGGTTGTATTTGGGTTTGCTGGAAGGAGGGAGTTGTTGTCACGCCGCTACTTCTTACTTCTCAGCTTATTACAGTTTTAGTAATTATAGATTCGAGATTTATTGTACTCATATCGTGTGTATATGCTTCCAATTTTCAGGTTGATCGTGTTAATCTCTGGAATTCTTTGCTTGAGAGTCGTCGGCTTTATGGTTCCACACCAATCACGTGGCTGATTCTAGGGGATTTTAATGAAATTTTATCTTCATCAGATAGTTCAAATCAATCTCGTGATCGACGACTTCTGGGCATGCTTCAATTCCAAAATTTAGTCAATAAATTGGATCTTGCCGATTTAGCTTACCTCGGACCACGTTTCACCTGGTCAAATCACCGTATGACGGATCCAATAGCAAAGAAACTCGATCGCAGCCTTGTAAACAATTCTTGGGTCCACACTTTTTTGCGCTCTTTTATGGCGTTTGAGGCGAATGGCGTCTCCGACCATGCTCGATGCGTTATCCGTCTCACAACCAATTTACCAACTACTCGGAAACCATTTTAATTCAATAATTGTCTAACTGTCCATCACTCTTTATTACAGGTAGTTTGTGACTCTTGGTTGGTGGATCCCCCCTGGTTACGGTTCTTTCACCTTTAGCTCAAGCGGCTCAAGTACTCCCTCTGAAGAATAAATCACTTCGAATATAGTGACATCTCCACACGCATGAAGGCTGCCTATGACCACCTATGTTATTGCCAGCTCCAATCTCTTACCAATCCTTCAGCATTCAACCATATGACTGAGGAAACTGCAGCAAAATCATGGTCACAACTGGCTTATGCAGAGGAGCGTTTGTTTATTCCAACAAAAGTCTCGAATCACCTGGTTACGTAATGGTGATTACAATACAGCGTTTTTCCATCGGATTTCTACCACTCGCACCAACCGCAACACCATTCGCCATTTACTCCTTCCTTCAGGAATTGTTACTATCGATCTCACAGAAATAAAAGAAGAATCGTCCGATATTTCAAGACTTTTCTTCAACAACCCGATTTCCAATCGTACTCTTCTTTTAATCCACTTTTAATTTAATCACTACTCACGTACCGTTGCTCTTTGAATGTAGGTGATCATTTGACAAGGCCAATTCTTGCTAATGAGATTCAAGATACCCTGTTTACAATGCCTTCAAACAAAGCACCAGGGCAAAACGGTTACACAATGGAGTTTTACAAAGCAGTATGGTCAATTGTTGGTTTGGACTTTATCACGGCTGTTCAGTCATTCTTCGAACTTGACTTCATCCCACATGGCGTCAATGCCACTTTAATCGCTCTCATTCCAAAAGAGATAACCCATAAACGATGAAAGATTATAAGCCTATTTCGTGCTGCAACATTGTTTACAAGGTCATCTCTAAAATAAGAGCTAATCGTTTAAAGACTTTGCTTCCAGATGTCATCGAGCCCAATCAGAGTGCTTTCGTGAAGGATCGTTTCCTTATGGAAAACGTTTTACTAGCCACAAAGTTAGTAAAGGACTACCACATATCCAGAATTTTACTGGCTGATAAAGATGGATATAACGATTGCGTAATATAAATTTATTGGCATGCACGTTAAAGCTAGACATTTCAAAGGCATTCGATACCGTCCAATGGGACTTTCTCTTATCCATCCTCCAAGCCATCAATATACCGCCGCTTTTTATTGACACAATCAGGCTATGTATCACCACTGCAACCTTCTCAGTGTCAGTCAATGGCGAGTGTACGGGTTACTTTCTTAGCTCTCGCGGTCTCCGACAAGGTTATGCTCTTTCCCCTTATATGTTTGTAATTTCTAACAATGTCTTGTCTAAGATGTTGAATGCAGCTGCATCTTTAGGACTTTTTGGTTACCATCCCCAATGTCGGGATTTGGGCCTCACTCACCTATGTTTTGCCGATGATATCCTAGTTTTCACAGACGGATCCAAGCACTCGATCCAAGGCATCCTGCAAGTTTTAAATACCTTCGGTAATGCCTTGGGTCTTCGTGTGAGTCTACCAAAATCTTCAGATTTTGTTCCACCTGAGTCTCATCAAGCATTGTTACAAGAACTGGCAGCACATAATATCGCCTGCGAGTCGTTACCAATCCGCCATCTCGATTTTCCGCTAACAACAAAGCATCTTACTGCAGCTGATTACACCCTGTTAGTGGATCGTATTCGTTCTCGGTTAAAATTTTGTTCCTCTAAGCTTTTATTTTATGCAGGTCGGTTGCAATTAATCCAATCAGTCATAGTTAGTAAAATCAACTTCTGGAAATCAGCATTCCGCCTACCAAAGAGCTGTCTTCGCGTTCTAAATAGCCTTTGTAGTAACTTTCTTTGGACAGGCTCTCCCTTAACCTCTTCTGGTGCCAAGGTAAGTTGGAATGATGTGTGTCATCCAAAATCGCAGGGTGGTCTCGGTATTCGTCGTTTTGAAGATACATCTATGGTTTTCTATTTATCTCTGATCTGGCGGCTACACACAAACACTGCTTCTCTTTGGACATCATGGACTCGACACTACCTTCTACGTCATGCCACCTTCTGGGACTCCCCGACCAACTCCCGAGGCTCCTGGATTTTGCGTAAACTCATGAAGCTACGACCACTAGCAGCAACTTTCATCAAGACTCACGTGAACAATGGTTACTCGACTTCTTTTTGGTTTGATAATTGGTCACTTGTTGGACTGTTGCATGCCTTTACAGGTGAAATAGGTATAAGAGAGCTTGGCGTTCCTCGATAAGCCACCGTCTTGGATGTTATTCGTGGGTCGTCTTGGCGTATCCGTCGTTCTCGGCGTCCAGCACTCCGCCAATTACACCAGGAGCTAGTCACTTTGCCAATGCCACAACCGCACTCTAGACCTGATACTCATCTATGGCGTCATGTAAATGATGATTACAAGGCGTCCTTTTCCGCCTCAGCCACTTGGAAATAGATTTACCCCTCTCTCCCTACACTTTCTTGGCACAAAACTATTTGGTTTCCACAATCAATTCCACGTTATGCATTCATTGCTTGGCTTGCTACTCTTGACAGGTTATCCACGGGTAGAAGAATGCGGGCATGGGGACATATTCATCCTTGTGTTTTGTGCGGAGAACCGGATGAAACTCAGGATCATTTTTTCTTTGCATGTCCATATACATACACAATGTGGACGATCCTAACCTCACATATGCTCTTGACGCGGCTGTCCCCGGATTGTTCCCGTACACTTGCTGCTCTGCGTCATCAAACGATTTTGTTACTTGACTCAACCTTGCTACGACTTTGCGTCCAAGCAACGAAATGCTTGGCGTCATGGACAGTCTTACAAGCCAGCTACAGCGCTTCTACATCTCATCACTAGGAGCATCAGAGACCGGATTACTACTCTCAACTATGATCAACACTCATGTTATCACTCCCTTAGCCATCGATGGAACTCACTTCATCCATCATAGTGACATCTCTAGCTCATTACTAGCCACTGCCACGCTTTTTCAATCTCGGTTTTCTACTTTACGGTTTTGGTTCGGAAGTCATGGGTTGTACTGTTTTTCCTGGATCTAGTTTATCCTACTAGATTTTCTAGATTCAGGTTTAAATGAGGCAACCATAATTCCACTTTAGAACCATCACCTTGACCTTTTTTTTTCTTTTTCAATCTATCATATTCTTTTGTACATAAACCTCACAGTTTTTGATTAATAAATTTAACATTTCATCAATAAAAAAAATTTGAATAATATATCTACCTTTTAACGAAATTAGAATCACAGTTTATAAAAGATGCAGACTCCACCGATATTGGCAATGAAAAATATTAAAAGGTCTTTTATTAGTATGCGGAAATCATAAGTTGAGCTAACAAAAACAAATTAAGAGAAAAGAGACTTGGAGAAATTAAACTTAGAAACATAAAAGTGAGAAGATAATATATGATCGATCGGCTTTATATGCCTGAAAAAATGCTACGACTAGCCTTCTGGAGACCAAGATATTAAGCTGATATTAGAGTTTGTTAACATGCAGTTATTTTGTTAAGTATATTGTTAGTTGTATAAATAAACAGAGTATGTTTACTTTTACTAATTAATGAAGAAGTCAATTTTTTAATTCTCTCTCCTTCGTGATATGGTATCATAGCGAAATTCTTCTGCATTTCTTCTTCTTCGTTCATTCATTCTTCTTCATTGAGCTCTATGAGCTACTATTTCCTTTCAATTTCAGCTACTACGATCTTGATTCAACTCATCTCAACGATAATCTAAGTTATCCAAGCTCCATATATGTTCTTTGTTTTCTTGATTTCAACTTGAAATCTCGGTCAATTTCTCGATAAATCTTCTCAATCTTGACAAAATGTCTACTGAACAATCATCATGAGGTACCGGTAATCGTCAAAATACTGATCTGTATGAAAATCCATACTACTTACACACCAACGATCATGCCGGACTTATTCTGGTTTCCGATTAACTCACTGGTGGAGCCGATTTTCATTCATGGAAGCATTCGGTTCGTCTTGCACTCAATGTCTATAATAAGCTCGGATTTTTCAATGGTACAATCACTAAACCTTATGATGATGATCCTAATTTTGGCTCATGGTCTAGATGCAATGACATCGTTTCTACTTGGTTATTAAACTTTGTATCTAAGAGTATTAGTGCTAGTCTTCTCTATATGCCTATTGCAGCAGTTGTATGGAATAGCTTTATGAATAGGTTTCAACTGGAAAATATGGTTAGAATCTTTGAATTGGAACAAAAACTTTGTGTAGTTAATCAAGGTTCTAGAGATGTGACTACATATTATACTGATTTGGTGAATATATGGGAAACATATATCAATTATTGTTGAGATTCCTACATGCACTTGTAGGAAGTGTGAATGTGATGCAACCAAAAATTAGAAGATAATGATGGATCGTAGTAGGATAATAAATTTTCTCACATGATTGAATGATTCTTTTGACTCTACTAAGAAACAAGTTATGATGTTAAAACATTTGCCTTCAATTGAAGAATTTTCAATAAAATATGTTAAGATGAAAGACAAAGAGTCTTAAAGCCTATAGCTACTAGGATAATTTTGTTTTCCAAGCAAGTTAAGAGGCATCTGATGATCAACAGTTCGTAGCGTATGCAAATTACAAAACCAGACCTTGGCCAATTTGTACTCATTATGGAAAAGAGGGTCATGTAGTCACAAAATGTTTCAAGCTTCATGGTTACCCACCAGATCATCCCGGAAATAAGAACAATCAAGTTTCTGCTCAAAGATCCGCCACAAACAGTTACAAATCTGTTAATCCTCGACAACAATGGCGTTCACATAATGCTGGATACAATAAGCCAAACACAGTAGCTCATGTTGTACATGGAAATGATGTTCCACCACCAAACAATAGTTTGGATCTCAGTGGCTTTACAAATGATCAGGTTCAACATCTTATAGCACAATTAAGTTCTCATGTTCAGACTCAGGAAAATCAAGTTTCTCACTCAAATCCTACTGTCTCGGAACAAGGCATTATGGCTTGTAATGCTTCATCAGGTACTCTGCCTTTTCCCTCCACCAATCTCAAATTTGAGAACAATAATCTTACTTATAAACACCATTGCCTTTCCATTCTTCATTCCATAATTCCCAATGGTGCTTGGATAGTTGATAGTGGAGTTACATGACATGTATGCTCTGATCTATCAATGTTATCAGAGGTTAAACCAGTAAATAACATAACAGTAACCCTTCCTAATGGTGTTAGAGTACCTATAACTTATATAGGAAACATAATCTTTACTACTACTTTCACATTACATGATGTCTTGCATATTCCATCATTTCATTTTAACTTGATAAGTGTGAGTTCATTAGTTCAACATAGTAAATGTTCAGTGCATTTTTATGATTCATGTTGTATTGTTCAGCCCTTATACAGGACATGATGATTGGAAAGTGTAGCATGATCAATAATCTCTATGTCTTCCCAAAAAAATGTTAAACCTTCACAAAAACAAGTTTTATGTGCTGCTGCCTTGGTTGATGATGGAGAGCTTTGGCATCTTCGCCTTGGTCACCCTTCTTCTGCCAAGTTGCCTTTCTTCAACTTTGTCTTCAAAAAAAATTGTTTTTCAATCTTCTACTTGTTCAGTTTGTCCTCTTGCAAAACAAAAATGTCTTCCCAATGTTTCAAACAATAATTTTTCTGCAAATGCTTTTGATCTTTTACAGTTAGACATTTGAGGGTCCATTTACTCATGAAACTATTGAAGGCTACAAATATTTTTTAACAATTGTTGATGATTCAACAAGAGTTACATGGATTTACCTTTTGAAATCAATAAATTTTTGTTCAACAAGTTTTTCTGGATATTTTTACTTTTATTGAAACACAGTTTTCATCTCATGTGAAAGCAATAAGAACTGATAATGCTCCAGAATTGAAGTGCCCAAATTTAATCAAACAAAAAGTTATGTTTCACTTCTTCTCTTGTGTTGACACACCACAGCAGAATTTTTTAGGTGAAAGAAAGCATCAACATATTCTTAATGTAGCTCGTGCATTGCTTTTTCAATCAAATGTTCATGTTTGTTATTGGGGAGATTGCATTAAAACTGTTGCTTTTCTGATTAATAGGACTCTCACACCTTTGTTAGATAACAAAACCCCTTATGGAAGTTGATGCATAAACTGCCTGATTCTAGTGCTTTACGTGTGTTTGGTTGTCTATGTTTTGCATCCACTTTGCCTAAGTCCAAAACAAAATTTTCACCAAGAGCTACGCAATTTGTGTTCTTGGGTTATCCATCTGGATATAAAGGGTATAAGATTCAGGATTTAGAAACGCATGCCATAACTATTTCTCGAAATGTTGTTTTCAAAGAAGTTTTTTTTCCATTCGGAGTAAATTCAACTGTTGATTTACAACCTGATTTGTTTCCCAATACTATTTTGCCCCTATCTACTCCTGATTTGTTTGATTTATCTTCTACATCCAGTCCTCATACTGCATCTACTTCATCTGCTATGTCTCATGCATCTCATATAGTTGATTCTTTTCCTGATTTTTCTGATGTATCAATGATTCCTGCATCATCAGTAGTTCTTGCATCATCAGTAGTTCCTGCATCATTTGTAGTTCATGATCCTTAGTACATCATCTGCATATGCATTACATAATAATTCTCATAGTGCATCCATAGATATCAATAATCCTAACACCATTACACCATTCAATACTGACACTAATAACACTGATTTTCCTACTTGTAACATTGGTAGACCACGCAGAACCTCCACAGTTCCCTCTTACCTATCTGACTACCATTGTTACTTGACTAATCACAATATCACTCCACCATCTTCAAACACTTTTTATCCTTTGTCCTCAGTCCTTTCTTATGACCACTTATCACCTACTTATAAATCATACATCCTTTCTATCACTTCAGAAACAGAGCCTAAAAATTTTAAACAGACTATAATGTCACCTTCTTGGACAAGGGCAATGAATGAGAAATTTGCTTCTCTTGCTAAGAATGAGACTTTCTCTGTAGTTACTCTTCCACCTGGCAAAAATATGGTTGGTTGTAAATGGGTTTATAAACTCAAATACAAACAAGATTGTACCATTGACAAATACAAAGCACGTCTAGTTGCTAAAGGGTTTACTCAACAAGAAGGTATTGATTATATAGATACTTTCTCACCAGTGGTTAAGCTAACAACTGTTAAGCTTTTATTAGGTTTGGCTGCTCATTTTGGTTGGAGTTTGACTCAAATGGATGTCTCCAATGCTTTCCTCCATGGAAACTTGGATGAGGAGATATACATGGCTCTTCCTCAAGGGTATACTCCAACATCTGGTGAATCACTCCCTTTTAATCCTATTTGTAGGCTTCATAAGTCTCTTTATGGCCTTAAGCAAGCATCCAGACAGTGGTACACATGCTTCTCTTCTATACTTCTTGCTGATGGCTTTACACAATCTGCTGTTGAGAATACTCTATTTACAAAGGTCACATCAACTGCATTTGTTGCTTTGCTGGTTTACGTGGATGACATTATGATTGCAATCAACTCTTCCGATGTTGTTACTGCAGTTAAGAAGACTTTGCATCAGGCATTCAACATCAAGGATATGGGTCCTTTAAAATACTTTTTAGGACTGGAGATAGCAAGATCTTCTAAAGGCATATCCTAATGTCAGCGCAAGTATACTCTTGATCTCTTGGAGGATATTAGTCTGCTTGCTTCCAAGCCTTGTTCAGTCCCTATGGACCCTACCATCAATCTGAGTATCACTACAGGAAAACCACTAGACAATCCAACACCATACCGTGAGCTCATTGGCCGTCTTCTATATCTAACTATCACACGGCCAGACATTACTTTTGCAGTTCACAAACTTAGCCAGTTTCTGTCCAAACCAACATATACACATATGTAGGCTGCAGACTTTTATACTCCTCTTCCACAAAATTATGCCTCAATGCCTTTGCTGATGCTGATTGGGCTTCCTGTCTTGACTCCAGATGCTCTGTTTCAGGCTATTGCGTTTACCTAGGCTCATCTTTGATCTCCTGGAAGTCAAGGAAGCAGCGTGTAGTGAGTAGGAGCAGTACTGGGACTAGGTATCGTGCCTTAGCTGATACAACATGTGAATTGTTGTGGATACCACAGCTTCTGGGGGATTTAAATGTCTTTGTTACTTCTCCGGCCAAGCTATGCTGCGACAACAAGTCAGCTCTTCACATTGCCTCAAATCCCATGTTCCACGAACGCATCAAACACGTTGAAGTTGACTGTCATAAGGTTCGTGATCAGCTGAAGCTTGGTTTTCTCAACACATTTCATGTAGACACAAAGAAACAACACGCCGACATCTTCACCAAACTATTAGCTTCATCTCCATTCCATCATCTTTTGAGCAAGATGAACATCTCAAGTCTCTATCTCTCTCATTCTGCTCCAGATTAAAACTTGAGAAGGGTGTATTAAGCTGATATTAGAGTTGGTTAATATGCAGTTAGTTTGTTAACTCTGTTGTTAGTTGTATAAATAAACAGAGTATGTTGACTTTTACTAATTAATAAAGAAGTCAACTTGGTGATACAAGAGTAAGGCCAACTTGGATTTGTTGCACGATATCATGTATACAAAAGTCTTCTCTGTCATTTCTAAGTAAAGGAATTAGTTAGATTAATGCAAATTCAATTACTAGCAAACAATACAATCTAGTCATCACCTCCCACTTTTCCATCCCAATTCCCTGTTTAAACCCATCGACCACCTCCCACTTTTCTCACATCCTACAACAACAATAAAAAGAAAAACTCTCTCCAATATTTTTATTTTTATCACTCAAGAAGAAAAACAAAACAAAATGGCCTTTGCTCTCAGGTTCTTCACATGCCTTGTCTTGACAATATATATAGTTGCATCGGTGGATGCAGCAATCTCTTGTGGTACAGTCATAAATAACTTGGCTCCATGTGGGACTTACTTATCAAAAGGTGGGGATGTACCAGCATCGTGTTGTGCTGCAGTACAAAATTTGAACGGTATGGCTCATACCATACTGGACAACCAACAAGTATGCAAATTTTTATGTAAGATACATTCTCTAATTCAGAAATCAAAAGCATGTTTTCGTTTATGTTCTTATTCATCAGAAACTGATATGGATTATTGTTTATGATTTATAAAAATCCCAACACTGACAAGTGCGGTGTTAGCATTCCCTATCCCATCTCTATAAACACTAACTGCGACAAGTAAGTCTTTGGTATTTTCGTGTAAAATTTGTATCATTTACTTGGCTGTTACTCGATCGAGCTAGGGACCATAATTAAATTTTCAATATGGGTTAACTTATACTCATGATTGTGTAAACCTTATTTCAGCGTCAAATGAAATGGGAATTCATGTCATCATTTGCGTCAAATGTGTGGTTTACTACAAGTGAATAAAAGGCTGCTATATAAGCTGATGTCCTAGCTTGTTTTCATGATTTGTAAATTTTACCTCCTTATATGTTTTTCTTAATATGTTTAAGATATGCTTATAAATATATATATATATATATATATATATATGTGTGTGTGATGTCTCTGCATTTTAGTAGTTTTACAAGGTCATTTACCATCATTTTAGAGTCATTTAGATGTCAACATGTTGCATTCATAGGAATTTATTAGTAAGTTTGCATTTTTTAGGTAGTTCTGCATTAGCATTCGGATTAGCATTCGCACACATGTGCATTTCGGACATTTTTCATGACTTTCAGGAATTTTCAAAACATTATTGCAAATTTGGAGAAGGAGTAAAGGGTGCAAGACCCTGAGAAAAGGGTGCAAGACCCTGAAAAAGAGTCTAAGACCCTGAAAAAGAGTGCAAGACCCTGAAAAAAAATGGTGCATAACCTGAAACTGCCTCGAACAGAACCTGAAAAAGGTGCAAAACCTGAAATTGTCTCGATCAGAACCTGAAACTGCTTCGAAGAGAACTTGAAAAAAGTGCGGAACCTGAAACTGCCTCAATCAGAACCTGAAACTGCCTCGACCAAACCTGAAAAATGTGCATGGCCCTGAAACTGCCTCGACCAGAACCTGAAACGGCCTCGACCACAACTCCAAGCCGCCTCGATCGTCGGCTCGATCACCAATCCACGCCTCGATCATGTAACATCTTCGCCTCGACCGCAACTGCATCACCATCGAGCCCAGCTCGACCCAGTTTTGGGTTAAGAAGAATCATTAAATATTTTTAGACATTTATCTTTTAGGGTTTTTAGGGATTTTATGAACTACTATATAAGCCCTAAAAACGCCTCTTTTTGGACTAAGTTTTATTTTGGGTTTTTGTCTTAGGTTTTTTTCTCTCTATGTTTCCTTTGTTGTTCTTGATGATTAACCCAAATTTCTTATTAAGTTTATGTTTAGCTTCTGATTTCTTCATTTTAATGTTTAAGGTTGTGAACTTTCTGGTGCATATTGATCTACTGTTTTATGCTTCTAATCTCGTTTTTGTCTTGATCACCATTTCTGGGTTTTGTTACTGTTTCATTAGATCTCTATTTTTATGGGTTGGTGTTAATGATGTTCTTCATCTTCATCTCCTGCATATTTGATTTTTCATCTTGATCATCATCCTTTGGTTTTTTTACTTTGTTGTTCTTACTGTTTTTCATAGTTTGACTTTTGATCATGATGTTCGGTTTTTAAATAATTTTTTCTGTTTTTCCTGATTCCATACCCACCATGTGTAGTGAGTAGATACCCTAGGTTCCTGAGGAAGGTGTTGATTTCCTATTCTTCCTAGATGCCTATGTTTGTTTGCTTATAGATCGCTTTTGTTTCACTGCTCTTCATGCTTATTTCTTTCTGATCAACAGAAATATGATATTAGACATTTCCGCACTCAAAAGGTGTCTGATGAAATGTCTAAACATGGTGATTTTAGAGATTTTCTTACCTAGCCTAAAAGATTAGATGTTTAGGGTGCTTATTGGCTTTAGCATATCGGTTCTACATGCCTGCTAGGTAGTATACCGTTAACGAGAGTTAGGTCTAGTGATTTCTTAAGTTGAAAGCATTTATCAAGCAATTTAACTTGGTTGCTTATGAATTTGCTGTCTAGGAATTAGCTCATTTTTTTAGGTTGTTACGTTTCTAGGGAGTACATGGAGGATTACTGGTCAATTACCCCCATTCTTAGGAACTGCTTCCCCTTTGATTGCATTTTACCCCCATTTTCTTTCCTGCTTTTACTTCACTTGATGTTTACCCATTTAGCATTTACTTATGCATTGTGGCTTTCATGTCCAGTTTACTTTTCTGCATGTTTTATTCGTTTAGGACTTTTTAGATAACAACTTATTTTCTTATTTGGCTTGAATTAGTAGTTTCAATTGCATCTAGAGTGCTTAGAATCACATCCATTTGGATTTACACCTATCTATACTACAATGGCATGATAGTGTGATAGGAATTGATACACTAACACACACACGTAAAAAATCATGTTATCAATTTTTGCGCTGTAGCCAATTGGGTGTTTTGTTGTTACATTATGGATTTTGGATCTATTGAGATCAAGTTCACCTTCTTTTACTTTCTTGATTTCTGTTTTCTCCTTGTTGGTTCATTTCAGGTGTACATCGATTGGATCTGCAAATGGAGAACAATGACCAGAACAATCAGCTCACTATTGGTGTTGGCGATGCACCCAATACTTACACTCTACGCCATGGGATTTTCCCACCAGCCGTGAATAACAACAACTTTGAAATCAAGCACAGCTTGATTTCTATGGTTCAAGGGAAAAAATTTCACGGACTGCCAATGGAGAACCCCCTGGATCATCTTGACGAGTTCGACGGATTCTGCAATCTTACAAAGATCAATGTTGTGAGTGAAGACGCATTCAAGTTAAGTCTCTTTCCCTTTTCTTTGGGTGACAAAGCTCGCTAATGGGAAAAATCCCTTCATCATAATTCCATCACCTCTTAGAACGACTGGAAGACGGTATTTCTTGCCAAATTCTTCTCAATCTCAATAATGGCTAGACTTCGCAATGACACCTCTGATTTTGCACAGAGTAATATTGATACATTATGTGAAGCTTGGAAGAGGTTAAAAGGGTACACGTTGCAATGTACTCATCATGGATTTAGCAAAGCATCACTCCTTAGTACTCTCTATAGAGGAGCTTTACCCAGGATCAGAATGTTTCTTGTTACAGCAAGCAATGAGAGCTTCCTGAACCAAGTTGTTGATGATGGTTGGGAGCTAGTGGAGAACTTAGCACAATCCGATGGGAAATACAATGAAGACTATGATCAAACTCCACAGAGAAGCAATGATTCCGATGACAAAATAACGAGGGACCTCAAAGCTTTGAATGAAAGGTTGGATAAGATACTCTTTGCACATCAGCATCAAGTTCACTTCATCACTGATGAAGAGCGGATTCAGATACAAGCTGCGGAGACTTACCAACATGAAGAGATTAGCTATGTTCATAATCAGGGAGGATATAACAACAGGTTCATCAACTACTCAAACAATCCTAGTCTTTCCTACCGTAACAACAACGTAGCCAACCCTCGGGATCAAGTTTATCCACCAAAACCACAGAAGAATATTCAACCATTCATCAATTATGCTTAGAATCATGGTTTCATTCCAAAGCAACAGCACTAGGGTGGTTTTCAACAGCAACAGCAGCAATAAGCTAGTGCACCTCCTGGTTTCACCTCTAACCAACCTCCAGCTCAACCTTTCCACATTGAAGCAATGTTCCAACAACTTCTTCAAGGTCAAGCAAATAGTGCAATGGAAACATCTAAGAAGTTTGGTTAAATCCACCACAAAATGGACTCCTTAGTCAACGCCATCTATGCAAAGATTCATGTTTGGAATTCAAGGGTTACTGCTTTGGAGAGCAAGTCTGCTTCCACTTATGTTTCTGCTCCTACCAAAAATGGACAAATTCCTAGCAAATCAATTCAGAACCCAAAGGAGTATGCACATGTCAATGCCATCTTCTTAGGAAGTACCCTTGACCTTTCCTCTCACACTTGTCCTACTCACATCACTGAGGATAGTGTTGCTCAAGTTTGGGGGGAATTGAGTTTAAATGAAGCTGAAATTGAAGATTCTGGAATAACTGACTCTTTGACATAGATGTAATCAGAGTCAGCTGCCAAAGTCAAGCTTGTTCATGGTGAAAAGCTATTTGTTTGAAAAGAGAAGAAAACACCTTTTGTTCCACCATCTTATATTCTAAAGCTGCCATTCCCATCACGGTTCAAGAAGGAGATAATGGCGAAATACCCAGAAATATTTGAGAGACCCATGAAGGAGGGGGAAGCTCATGGAGTGTTGGTACCAAGTGATGAATGCAATGCCTTAATAGTGGAGAAGCAAGAAGATCCTAGCTCATTCACTCTACCATGCTCACTAGGACCATTGACTTTCAACAATTTTTTGTGTGATTTAGAAGCATCCATCAATTTGATGCCCTTTCAATTGCCAAAAAGTTGGGGTTCATGAGTATAAGGCTTCCAACATATCTCTGATTTTGGCTAACAGATCCACCAGGAACCCTCATGGACTTCTGGAAAACTTACCCATCAAGATTGGGAGTGTAGAGATACCCATATACTTTGTGGTGTTGGATATGGACAATGAACCAAAAGATATGTGGATGCTAGAATCCACAAAACGATTTTGTTAGCTTGATCTCAATGAGGAATTCAATTGTTCTTGTTTGATAAGGAAAAAGACGCAACACAAATTAATTTTGGAATAGATTCTATTGATTTCAATTCGCGGATACACTTGCAATTTGAGTTATGAATGATTAAAAATAACTGAAAAGTTACATGGGAAAGAAAAAAGATCCTCCTCTCTTCTCCCTCTTGCTCCTTTTATAGCCCTCTCTATTTAGCTTGTATTGTTCTGATCTTCTTAGCATGTTCCTCCCTATTATCTCAGTGAATCCCCACTAGTTCGGAACCACCTAGACGTAGTCTCTACTTGTTTGTCATGTGTTGTATCCTTCCCAGTCCAATTGTGTATTGAGTGTTCGCATGCTTCTCCTATCATACTTAGGTGGACAGTTTATTCGGTCAACCCCCTTTTAAGCTTAATGCACACTGGGTCGACTCTCGCGGAATGATACTAGCTGAGGCGAAATCCTGAGGAGGGGGTTTCGACACCAACATATTAGCCCCCAGGTCTCCCTATGAGCTTAGCGAATTGGGTGACCTTCGAAAAATGATTGGTGAATTTCTAGTAGGATTTCGGGCTCTAGGTTGGCCTTTGCTCGCTAATGCCATTTCATGCATACACACCACTTTTGTAACTTTTATTTATCATGTATTTTACATTTTTATTATTATATTTTTCTAGCTCTTTGATACGAGGTCGGATAATTTATATTAATCCGGAAATTAAATACTCGCCGAGTTGGTTTGTTGGAAATTCGATTTGAGGAAATCTCAACAGTGCGATAGTTGCTCCTCCTTGCGTGTGGTATATTCTTTGAATTTTAAAATTCAAACTTATCATCATTACGCCTACAAAAGGCGGTTCTGCATTCTCTGAGGATAACTAACTGCTTTTTCCTCTTTCCTTAATTATTCGGAACCGTCTTGCCTACTTCGCTTTCAACTGCCCACTCTCCTTCTCTCCTCACGCAGCAAAAGGTGCAGTCTCTTTGCTTCTTATCTCTCTTAATTTCTGTTAGGGTTTTCGATTTTTCTTCTCCCCAAATTCACTTTCATCTTCTTCGGATTCTATTTCATTTCTGCCTCTCCTTCTTTAATCTCTCATCTGCCTCGCCTTATTCGCCATGTTGAAACAAGTCGCACTTCATTCTCGGAGTAGGAGTTCTTCATCACATCATGCGGCTAGTGCCAGTGTCGGAACCCCTATGGCTTTCGGGTACAAGGTCCAGGGCGGCTGCAGCTCCACGAATCATGAACTTCTCCTACTCTCGGTCAACCATTGCATCTGTGAGGATGATTTGGGAGCAATTCAACTTCCCCTCGGCTATCAGGTTCCTAATCCCTGAAATTGGTCAGTTTCCTAACAATCCCCCAGCCGGATTCGTCACGGTTTATGAGATCTTCTTCAAGACATGTGGGTTGTGCTTTCCTATTTCTGAAATGTTGGTTCGGTATGTGCATCGTCGAGGGATGGCATTAAGCCAGTTGATTCCCAAAGGGGTTCGACATGCGATCTTCTTGATGATCTAGGCAATGGAAAATGGGTTTGAGTTGGGCTGTGATATGCTCAAAGTGACTACATACGCCAAAAGGGGGCTGAAGGGTGATCTATGGTACCTTGCCAATAAACCCAATCAGGGCCTGACAATTGGACAAACCCAAAAAGACAAAACTGATGGGGACCGGTTCTACTTTTTCCTAGAAGTCAATCACATTTCCTTTAGTACTAAGGGTTCCCAATGATCTGCAATCTTGGTGGACTAGGGAAATCGGTGTGAACTGCCTTTAAATTTTCAACTTACCTCCTGGGTTTCTTTCGTTATTATACTTTCTTTGTACATTTATATCACCTTGTTGCTTCTGATTTTGTTTCTATGTGGTTGTTGATTTTCTGGCGTAATTGGTTAACTGAACTTCTCTTTTTTTCTTTGGTTTTTGGTGTCTTACCAGTTCCGCATTTAGTTCAAGTCAAGAATCCTTCGCCTGAGTACCTGAGGAATTGGCATATTCTTAGAAGTTACCGGAAAAAAGTCTCTCGCAATTGGCTTCAACTAGAATCGCTTTCCGAATCATCCTCAAGTAAGTATTCGAACCCGGATCCTCCTTTAGTTCGTCCAAGTTATGTGAAATTTGCTACATGGTTTCCTGTAGATACTCCGTCTTCGTGCTCATCTGTCACAATGAAGAATCCTATTCCTTACCGTGAAACTCGCAAGTTGAAAACTTCTCAGGGCGCTCCTAGCTCGGTGGACCCTGGTGCTGCTCAGGGGGTCAAAGCATATAAAGACAAGGCCTCGATGGACATGGATCCCATTGAGGTCTGTGACTCATCACGTGGTGATGCTCGCGGGGAGAAGGTTGTGGGTTCTGATTAGAAGGTGTCCCGTCCTCCCCCAGCTCGATACAGCTCTCTTCATCTTGAAGCTCCAGCAGAGAAAATAGCTCGCACGCAGGAAACATCCCCAGTTGGTGCCCATAACTATGGTGAATTCTCTTTCAGCTTCACTTGGCCGAAATAGTCTCTTATTGTCGAGGATAATGATCTATGTGCCGAGCTGGTGTCCAAGCTCCGGCTTGGCGGGCCTAAGGTGTATGATCACATGTCTCTCCTAGTGCAAAGGGAGTATGTGGAGTGGGCTCGTTCCCATGCCGAGGTATAGATGTTTCCCATTATCTATTCCATGCTTCTACTTAGCCTTTTATTTTGACTAAGTTATATCTTGTTTCTCTCAAATTACGGCTCTAGCAAACCGGATGGTAGGGGTTCTGGATAACAAGCTGAGGAAAGCAAAAAGAAACTTTAGGGTCGAGCTAGTTGCGGACGCGACATCCAGAGCTGACAAGGCTATTTCTGAGTTGAAGGCTACAATGAAAAGAGTGGAAACAATGACTGACAAGAATAGCAAGCTGAGGGCTGAGGTCACAGAGTTGGAAAGCCTGAAGAAAAAGGATGCCGAGAGGTTGAACGAGGAGATGGTCCGTTATGACAAAGCCAAGAAAAAGCTAAAGGGTGAGGTGGGTGGTATGGCCAAGGAGCTGGCAACCATTCTTACGGAGATAGATGATCAGCTGGTGCACAAGGTTAAGGAGAAGGAAGGTTAACTGAACGCAAGGTTTGCAAAGAGGATGGAGCGGGTTAAGGGAAAGGTTGCAAATGAAAGGGTACACCAAGAAAATTTGGTGCAAGTGAAGAAAATTAAAGGTAACCTCGAGCTGATCAAACTCTTGACCCAAGGGGAGACCACGTTGGAGGTAAAGAAGAAAAACATGGAGGGAGATCTGGTAGGGTTTAACGAGGAACTGGTCATGCTGAACTTAAAGAAGTTGGACCCTGGGAAGGATTGGGTAGCATCTCCCAATGGATCTGACTTGAGTGAATCCTCTGACCCTAATCTCGTTGAAGGTCTCAACCCCTACGGTACGAATCTTCCATCTCTTGATCTGGATGAGGAAGCCGCTATTGAAGCAGAGAAGAACGAGATTCTAGCTCAGGAAACAGTTGGTAGAGGGGATGCTGAGAAGGTCGATGTCGATGCAAGTGGGGCGCTTGATAAGGCAGTAGAGGTTGCAGTCCGTATCGAGGAGGTTGCTACTATCGTGAGGAAAGGAGCCCCCAGGGGAATGATGATGATGCAGCTACTGAGCTCAAACGCCTTGGACATTTTCTATTTCTTCTTTTTTAGTTTTCTTTGAATTTTATCTGAATCTGAACATGGTGCCTGGGGAGGCTTTTATCCAAACGGTTTAATTTCTTTTTCACTTGGTCGCTTGGGGAGGCTGTCATCCAAAACTTAACTTGTGTTAATTTATGCGAATATTTGGGTTTGTGTTTTACTTGTCATTTGCGTATGTTTACTGCGGGCTGAGCCAATTTCAGATCTCCATCTAGATGTTATCGTACTTTCTTAGGTAGTATCGCAGGTGCATACTTAGGCAAAACCTGCATGCATTTGATATCAAGTATATTGTTATATGGTGAAATGCTTATTCGATGGATCGAATGTTTAAATGGGGGGTAAACGTTTCAATTGTCAAGAATGTTTGTCGTATGTTTCAATGCATTATCGCGAGGCTGGGCACAGCTTTAGCGCTTATACCTTGTTGAAGGTTTCTCATGCTAATACCCACTGGGGGTGTGCGATGTATTGTACGACTGGCCAGGTCGTACAATGTTGGGCAAGTGGAAAATTGTTTGTCATTTTGAGTGTTGTGTTATAGAAAAAGGTGTTTAGAAGTTTGGATAACATTACCTGAAAATAAAATTTGAAGGTTTAGGTGGCTTCCTGCGGGTACAGTGCAATGTTCTCCCCTCGATTTCGTTGGAGTATTGGTAAATAGGATTGGTGAGAACGATAAAACTACACGGGTTGATGCGTGGGGTGGTATCTCAGTGTTCGGAATCTGGTCTGTTGTCATTGTAGGAGCCCCATATTTTGAGGAAATTTTATAAGATAAGGATGGGCAGGTTGGGTCGGAGTGTAAAGGACGAATACATCTCCCACATTTTTGAGAAAAATTTATAAGAGAATGATGGGCGAGCTGGGTTGGAGTGTAAAGGACGAATACATCTCCCCTATTTTTTGAAAAACATTTATAAGAGAAGGATGGGCGGGTTGGGTCGAAGTGTAAAGGACAAATACATCTCCCCTATTTTTTGAGAAAAATTTATAAAAGAAGGTGGGGCGGGCTGGGTCGGAGCGTAAAAAGAAGACATCGATAAACTAAACAATAAAATTACCTGAACTTCCTAAATAGAGTTGCCTACGTACCCCAAGCAAGGGGATCAAGCCTTGGTCGTAGTTCACTGGGTTTGGTCTACAACTTGCGTAAATGAATTATGGAAATACAAAGTGCAAAAATCCTAACAAAAGAATTTCTTCAAGTGTTGGGCGTTCCAAGGGTGTTTTCTTCATTTCCGTCTGCGTCCTCCAACTCGTAGACTCGTGGTTTAATTATTTTAGTGATTTTGTATTGTCTTTCCCACCTGATTCCCAACTTTCTTGTATTCTTCTCTGCCCGTGCAGGGAAGACTTCCCGTAATACCAGCTCTCCTTCATTGAAACGTCGCTGGTTGATTTTCTTGTTGTAGAATCGGGCTGCAGCATTATGGTAGTTTTGTAGCCTTATGGTTTCCTGGTCTCTCCTCTCATTGATTGTGTCGGCTATATATATGAGCATCTGGTCATTTCGATCCGTGTTCTGGGGTGCTAGCTCGCGTCTGAAGCTTGGGACTTCGATCTTAGCTGGTATTACTGCCTCGGTACCGTATACTAAAGACAACGGTGAGTCGTTGGTATCCCTCTTGGGCATTGTCCGATAGGACCAGAGTACCCCTTTCAACTCTTTGGCCCATCTCCCATTTTTTGTGTCTAGTCTTTTCTGTAGGCGTACAAAATTGTCTTGTTAGCGGCTTCAGCCTGGCCGTTAGCCTTTGGGTAATACAGAGTTGAGAAGGTTAGGTTTATTCTCATTAGTTGACAGAAATCTTTGAACCTATATGAGGTGAATTGAGGGCCGTTGTCGGTGTGGATTTTGCAGGGAACTCTGTGGCGACATATTATGTTCTTCCAGATGAAAGATTCTACGTTTTCTGATTTGACCTTGGCGAATGATTCGACCTCTATCCATTTAGAAAAATAGTCTGTTAGGACGAGGAAGAATCATTTCTGCTCCGACCTGTGCATCGGACCAATTACGTCCATGGACCATCGCATGAATGGGTACGGTGCTGTAAGGGATTGCATCTCCTTGATGGGTCTGTATATTAATGGTGCGTGCTTTTGGCTTAGCATTTTAGAGTGTGTGGTTCGCAGTCCATGATCATGGTTGGCCAATAATAGCCATATCATTTTATTTTGAATGTTAGCGCTCTGCCACCTGAATGGTTTCTGCATATGCCATCATGGACTTCGCTTATGATCTTTTTGTCTCATGCCCAGATAGGCACTTCAGTGGTGGGCCAAGTACGCTCCATTTGTAGAGGTTCCCATCCAATTGAGTGTATCTTGCGCTTTTGGCTTTGAGTTTCCAAGCGTCTTGTTTCCTTCACGGTAAGATCCTGTCTGTGATGTACGCAAGGATTTCTACCATCCAATCTATCTCCACCTTGACCTCATATGTTTCCATCGGGACCTCGTCCTCTTCAACATCCTCGGGGTCTGGATTAGCGTTGTACTCTTTAATTTTCTCTTGTATTACGCAAGTAGCTTTGTTAACGGAGATGCTGGGTTTATCGCTAGTCTCAACCGGTATGACCCTGGTCGTTTGAGGGTTTGTGGTTGATGCTAGCGCAGCTAGGGCGTCAGCGGGTATGTTCTCTCCTCTAGGGATTTTGAACAGGTCGAATTCCATGAATTCATGGCAAAAGGTCTTTACTACATCTAGGTACGCCTTCATCCTATCATCCTAACTAGGAGTTGCAGTAGGCACTAACCCGTTTGGTCCCAATCGTCGTTGCCAGTCGCAAGCTGGAAATTATTGCTTCGTACTCGGCTTCATTTTTTGACGCGACGAAGTTTAGTCGGAATGATTGCTCGACCATCTCTCCTATTGGGGAGATTAATCGTATCCCTACTCCGGCGCCGTGTTTCGAGCTTGCTTCGTCTACATATAGGGACCACTTCGCTTTGTTGGGTTTTATTGATGCGTCAATCTCGGGCGGTAGTTCTATCAGGAAATCTGCTAGGACTTGGGATTTTTTACATGTCCTACTTTTGAATTTTATGTCGTGATCACTAAGCACAACAGCCCATTTGGAAAGTCTTCTCGACTTGTTGGGGCTGTGTAGGATCGTGCGTAGCGGCTGATTTGAGTATACGACGATTGAATGTGACTGGAAGTAGGATCACAGTTTTCTTGCGGAGTGCACTACTGCCAGAGCCAGTTTTTCTATTGTTGGGTATCTGATCTCCGCATCTTCTAGGATGTTGCTGAGGTAGAAGATCGGCTTTTGTCCACCTAGCTCCTCGCGTACAAGGACTGAACTGATCGCCTAAGGTGACACTGCAATGTAAAGATATAAGGTTTCCCCTTCTTGTGGTTTGAAAGGACAGGGGGCATCATCAGATATGTTTTCAAGTCCTTAAACACCAACTCGCATTCTTTGTTCCATATGACTTTTTTTCCCTTTCAGAAGGTTGTAGAAAGGAAAGCATTTTTCTGTCGACTTAGATATGAACCTAGTCAAGGCGGCTATGCGTCCGGTTATCCTCTGTACCTCTCTCGTGATTTTGGGTGATGGCATCCTTAACAGTGCGTTGATTTGCTTGGGGTTGGCCTCGATGCCTCTCTTGGTCACAAAGTAGCCGAGGAATTCTCCTGAAGTTACTGTGAAAGTGCACTTAGCTGGGTTTAGCTTTATTCCGTTAGTGTTCAGTATTTGGAAGCAGGTGCACAGGTCGCCCACATGGTTGTCTTCATTGGAAGACTTGACGAGCATGTCGTGTATATAGACTTCTATTGTTTTTTCCAGTTGTTCCGAGAACATCTTGTTGACTAGGCGCTGATAAGTTGCGCCGGCGTTTTTCAGGCCGAAGGGCATCACTTTATAGCAATAAATGCATATGTCCGTAGTGAAAGTGGTTTTCTCTCTGTCTTCTGGGTGCATGAGTATTTGGTTATAGCCTAAGAAGGCGTCCATGAATGAGAGCAGCGTATAACCGGTTGTGGCTTCGACGAGCTGGTCTATGTTTGGCAGTGGGAAACTTTCTTTGGGGCATGCTTTGATCAGGTTGGTGAAATCTATGCACACTCTCCATTTTTTGTTCTTTTCTTGACCACCATGGGGTTCGCCAGCCATTCTAGATATTTCATCTCGGTGGTTGAACCTGCACCTAGCAATTTCTCCACCTCGTCTCTGACTGCCTGAGCGCACTCGGCTCCCAACTTGCGTTTTTCTGCTTAACTCGCTTGTAGATTGGGTCTGCATTCAGTTCATGGAACATGATGTCTAAGCTTATGTCCGACATATCTATCATGTTCCATGCGAAAATGTGTTTGTTTTCTTTGAGGAAACGAATTAGCTCCTTCTTCAAATCTTTTTGAAGATTTGATCATATGCCGACACAGCGCTCTAGGTATCCTGGGTAGATGCAGTAATGCGTCACCTCGTCGAGTTTGTGTTCCTCGT
>OVBE01000497.1:0-49358 GCA_900406425.1 Iberis pinnata | reverse complement strand
AAAGTTTTATTGAGCTGCTAGTAGATGAAAATGGGAACTCTAATAGAAGTGAAGCATATAAAGGTCAGATAGCCTGTGATTATTTCAACCAGTTGTTCACCTCAGAACAATCAGGTAGCATGGAAGAATTTATCTCTGGATTTCAGCCAAAAGTCTCACAAAGAATGAATGACTGCCTGACCAAGCAATTAACTGCAGACGAAGTAAAACAAGCTACTTTTTCCATCAATCCTGCCAGCTCTCCAGGCTCTGATGGACTACCTGGCTTGTTCTTCCAACACCATTGGCCAGAAGTTGGACCTACAATTACAGCAGAGATTGTAAAATTTTTTGAGACAGGGGAATTCCCAACTGACTGGAACTACACTCATCTCTGTTTGATACCTAAGAAGCCAAACCCACAGAAGATGGTTGATCTCAGGCCCATAAGCTTATGCAACGTGGTGTATAAGATAGTGGCAAAAATCCTAGTTCAAAGATTTCAACCTTGGATTCACACCATCATATCAGATTCTCAATCTGCCTTTGTACCAGGGAGGTTAATTTCAGACAATATTCTTATTGCACATGAGATTGTGCATAGCCTAAAGTCACATTCTCAAATGTCTAAGGAATATATGGCTATAAAGTCTGACATGTCCAAGGCTTATGACAGGGTTGAGTGGAGTTATTTAGAAAAGATGATGCAAGTTCTGGGTTTTCATCAAAGGTGGATCAGGTGGATAATGTGTAGTGTGAAGTCCCCAACTTTCTCAGTTTTAATTAACAACCAGCCTTTTGGTATGATCCACCCAAATAGGGGTTTGAGACAGGGAGACCCACTTTCACCCTTTTTGTTTGTCATATGTACAGAAGGTCTCACTCATGCCTTGCAGAAAGCTCAAATGCAACTGGCTATCAAAGGAATGCAATTCTCATCACAAGGTCCTGAAATTACTTATCTGCTATTTGCAGATGATACCTTGTTCATACTCCAAGCCTTACAAGACCAAGCTGCTCACCTCATCAATATTCTACTACAGTACAAGCAAGTCTCAGGGCAAACCATAAACTGTCAAAAATCATCTATTTCATTTGGAGACAAAGTTCCAGAAGAGATTAAACAGGAAAAAAAGAAAATCATGGGGATTGAATCAGAAGGAGGTGCAAGCAGCTACTTAGGACTTCCTGAAGCCTTCGCAGGTCCAAAAGGAAAACTCCTGGAATTCATCAGAGCCAAACTAAAGACAAGAATCTCAAACTGGTTTACAAAATTCCTTTCTCAAGGAGGAAAGGAAACTCTAATTAAGGCAGTGGCCTTATCCCTTCCAGTGTACGCAATGAGTGTGTTTCAACTCCCAAAAGCTACATGTAGAAGCCTAGTTACAACAATGTCTGCCTTCTGGTGGAACTCAGAAGAATCTAAAAAGAAAATCCACTGGGTGGCTTGGGACAAGCTTTGCTTGGCAAAAGAGATTGGAGGATTAAATTTCAGAGACATTGAATGCTTCAACCAAGCACTTCTCGGGAAACAGGCATGGAGGATGCTTACTATGGAACAAAGTTTACGTGCTAAGTTTATAAAGAGCAGATACTATCCTAACATAAACTTTCTTCAGGTAGTTAAAGGAGAGAAACCATCATTTGCTTGGAAAAGCATCATATGGGGCAGAACTCTTTTACAGAAAGGTCTTTTTAGACAAGTGGGAAATGGTTTAACCATCAATGTATGGACAGGTCAATGGCTAGGGAGAGAAGAAAGAAGGAATCCCCTGATCAAAAACCCTTCTATCAATATGGATTTAACAGTTCATGATCTCATCAATGTCCAATCAAAAACTTGGAACAGAGAGGCTCTGTATGATTTATTTTACGATGAGGATATTCAACGAATTATGGAGATAAGGCCAGCAGTACAAAGAGATGACTTTTGGTCTTGGGGTTTAACATCTTCAGGTGTCTACTCTGTTAAGACAGGGTATCAAATTGCTTTTCAGACTAGACATTTGGACATCATTCAAGAAGCAGAGAGGTTGCCTTCAACTAATCCCCTGATTAAGCAGATTTGGACTCTTAAAGCACCTCTGAAGATTAGAAGTTTTATCTGGAAAGCATTTCGTAATGCAATCCCCTCAGCAAAGAATTTGGAAAAGAAAGGGCTTAATATTGATACAAGATGTGATGCTTGTGGCAAGGAGGATGAAAATGTGAATCATATCCTGTTTCAATGTCCCTTAGCAAGACAATCATGGGCTCTGATAAACCTACCTCACCCTCCAAATGGTCTCCATCCTTCTTCCTTCTATGAGAACTTGAATCACATCTTCACAAGTTTGAAGGACAGAAGACTTACCAAAGAAGACACCCGAGCATTTCCTTGGGTCCTTTGGGGATTATGGAAGAATAGAAACAAAGAAAGAATCGAAGGAATTAAGTATTCCGCATGGGAGTCCATATCTAAAGCAAAGGCAGAGGAAAAAATATGGTTTATGGCTAATTCTGTACATTCGGCTAATTCACATCCCCAAGTTAAATCGGATAACTCAAACAATAGAGGATGGATTAGACCAAAGCCTCCATGGCTAAAATGTAACATAGGAATGGTATGGCAAAAAGGAACAAAAAGGGTTGGGGGAGCTTGGATCCTAAGAAATGAATCAGGTCAAGTTTTAATGCACGCTAGAAGAGCCTTCTCTTTGGTATCCTCTGAGATGGAAGGCTTCAAAGTATCGTTGGAATGGGCAATTGAAAGTATGCATTCCCTTCTGTTTAATTTTGTGATATTCGGGTTTGAGAATAGGCCCCTTGTTAAAGCTATTCAATCACCTCTAGCACCTCGACCTCTTATTGCAATCACTGATGAGATTCAGTCTTCACTTCTCCTTCTCCAGGCTTGGGAAGTTTCTTTTGAACACAGGTTTAGAAATAGACCTGCCTTTCTCCTAGCTGCAGGTGTGATAAAGGACAAAAGATGGCAATCTTATTTGTCACAAGGTTCTCCAACCTGGTTGGATCATATCTTAGCAGAGGAGTAACCTTTCATTTAGGTTCATAGTTCATCATATGAACGTCTATGAATGGTTCTACAGGCATTACAGTTTCTTTCTCCCGTTCTTTCTTTTGTATGTATGCCTCTGTTGGCATTTTTGTTGCTAGTATATTCTGTATGCTACAACTGTTATGATGAAATAAAAAAAACTCATTAACTTTTAGTTATCATAACAAAATCAGAACGAAAAGGGACATCACGATCAATATCATTAAGCGATATGATTCCTCTCATGTATCACAATGTAATTCTAACTATGTATTGTCCTTACATTGTGATCTTTGGTTATTGAAATAATACATGTTATTCATCAATTATAAATGTAAATGCACTCTTATGATAATATATTTAATTAAACAAAAACATATCTTTAAGAAAATTCATAATGTCATATTTATAATGAGTCATAATAATCAAAATATTGAGGTTTTTACCTATAACACTCATTCACTTTCATGACCAATGAACATATTGGATGGTAATCTTCTAGTTAACAAAGTTGCTACCATGTTAATATGCTCAAATGACACTCTACATTTTTGTACTTCTTTTCTAATAGATAAGTACTTTAACTCTATATCCTTAGCACTTTTTTAAGTACTTGTCAATCTATGAAAAACAGAAAGGTGCATAATTATCACAATAAATTCTCAACGATTTGGCTATAGCTAATATCGAAAACCTCAATTCCCGAGATAAAGTTTTGCAGTCACAATATATGAAATATGTCTTAAAGCATGCCTAAAGTTCGGCCTCTATAGTGGAATTAATAATGAAAGACTGATTTCCACTGTTTCATGATATTGTTCTCTCAACTAATATGAACAAATAGCCCAACGTTAATTTTCTTCTATTAACGCATATGACATAGTCTTAATGTAAATATCCAATGACGTTTATCGGATCATATCTTTTGTGTGTAAAAAATTTTTTTTTGGGTGTCTTGCAAATACCTAAGAACCTTCTTGTAGCCTTCCAATGGTTCATTCCATGATAATTTTGAATTCGATCCAACATTTAAACTAGTAAAGTTAATATATGATCGAGCACATGTCTAAACATAGTTCAAACTCCAACCATTAATGCATAGAAATTCTTTCCATTTCCCTACACTCCAGTTCAGTTTTTGGACATTGGATTTTACTAAACTTGTCCCATTATCAATTGTAGCTATACCTAAAGAGCATTTTCCCATAAAAACAACACATTTATGAGATATCATAACTTTTACTTTTTAGTATTTTTGCAAATTGGATATTGTTTGTCCTTTATTTTGGAATATATGTGCTTTTGTTTTTTTTAATTTGAGAAATAGATACTTTTGTTTTTTATATGAAACATGTATTTTTGTTCATTAACACGAAACATTCATCATTCACACAAACAAGTCATCATTCACACAAGCAACTCATCATTTACTCAAGCAACTCATCATTCACACAAGTAACTCATCATTCACACAAACAATTCATCATACACACAATCAATTCACATTTATTGTCCACAAACAACATCATTCACCATATGAAAATGTATCTAAATAAAAGACTAATATGAGATAATTGAGTAGTAGAACCATAATATAACCACCAAGTATTATATTCATTTCGACAAGATTCAACTTAGAGAAATAAAACTACGTAGTTTACCTTTCTTATTGAACAATGATTTTTTTTCGGACAATCATTCTTGAAGTTTCTCATTTTATTGCAACCAGAACACTTTCTTTCCACATAAATTTGACATTTAGGCCCTTCATAAAAAACCGTATATTTTCCTATTGTCCCTTTTACTCTATTTTTATTTACCACCGTTGGCAATTCTAAAAAGTACGAGGTCATAAACATCATCATTTATCTTATTTAACCTCCCTTCCTTTTTAACTAGCATAACCTATAATTCTTTGAAGTTCTATTTATCTTCAATGATGTTGTAATTCACCCAAAACTAGCCAAACTTAAGAGCAAAAGAATTCATGATGAATTGAACAAAGAACATTCACGAACCCTCATAGTTTGTGGAACCGATTTGTTTGAAACATTTAACATAATTGAGCCCATTTAACTTTATGATATAGTTAGTGGACGCAAATAAAGTTTTTGTAGAGTCAAATAATTAGACGTGTTTAACTCATTACTGCATTGAAGCTTTAATACGAACCTAATATAATGTTAACATATTTTTTCTAACATATACTTATGAAATCTTTGAAAATACTTAAATGCAAACACTTTCAAAGATGCTAAATTATTCTATTATATAAAAGGAGGTGCTTAAAGCCTCTCAATGCGTCCACCTCATCTATATTATGTTTCATCTAAAGAAGACACGTGGCACTATATAAAATTAGAAGATGGAAGGTTTAATAGGTGTCCATTTAGCCAAAACTAATTGATCTAAAATAATGCCATATCAGCTATATACACTCACAATAGTCTTCCGTTCTCTTCTTCCTTTTGTAAATTTAAAAAAATTTTACAATTCAAAGAGAACGATTACAATTCCTCACGGTTATGTTGCTAATAAATGTCTTCAACAAAGGAATCAATTCACCTATTCTATGTTTGTTCTTGCTTTTAATTTTGAGACATAAATAACCATTTTCACGATTGCACAAGTAATGGAAAAAATAGATGTGATGTCATAAAATGTTATTTATTTTTTGCTAACTAAACTTCATGAAAGAAAATATAACTTGCAAAAAAGATTTCTTTTTTCTTCTTTCTTTTGCCAAACTTACGTAAGCTATCTTATGGTTTGGTCACTTTTTGATTGGCTTCACATTCAATATTGATGTTTCTTTCATTCATTCAGGGCCACAAACAACAAATAAGGTAAGAAATTTCAGTACTAAGATCCCACAATAGCCTAAAAAGTCATATCAATGAGAAACAAATGTAGATGAAAGATTGGCAGAGATCGATTCAGCTACCTCGATATGCTCACCTTCCAGTTTTCTTTCAGAATATAGTTAACTCATTCACTTTTCTTCCTCACTCTCCCATTGTCGTCGTGTTGCACTTAGCTTCTTCTTTATTCCGCTTTCTTTCAGAGGCTATAGTAATCTCATTTCTTCTATTTTGGGATGCAGAACGATGTAGATGAAGCTGATTCGACGGTGAAAGCGAGTGAGTTAGAGGAGGATGAAGAAACTTACAGTGTAGTAAACTAATTAACTAGTAAGTTTTGTTGAAATCTTTTTCTGATTTCGGTGTTCTTTCTGTGAATTGTGAGCAGTGTAGTAAATATTAAGATTTGGAAATGGAAAGACTGTTCGTGATAAACCTCGAGGAAACGTTCTATAAATGCAAGCAATGCAACATAGATATAAATGGTTACCAAGATCCAATCACTATGGTGGGTTTATGATTCTTTTGCAAACCCCTTCTTTTTGATTTGTTTCATATGTTCATTGATGAAGTCATGAAGATCAACATCTGATATATTAGATGGTTTTGGATTAGCATTTCGATTGAAATCTGATTGATTTCTTTACGCAGGTTTTCAACACTTTGAATATCCACTCATCCATGGAATATTATATCACTTCTCCAAATGGTAAATTTTTGCTTCGAGATTTTTTGTGTGTTTTTCTTTAATAAGCCCTTTTGCTAAACAAAACTTTTGGTGGCAGCTTCAATATCGTGATTGGAAGTGAAATGATGATCGATTTAGGTGGAGAGAATGACGAACCAATGTGTCAAGTGTTATGCGTTGGTTGTGACACTTATATCAGCTTCGACTATGTATAATATACTCCTTTCCGTAAACATGAATTGGTTTGATATTTTATTTTTTTACTATTTTGGCTCTACACAGGAAAGCGCAGATGATACACTGATGTGCAATGAGGGAAATTTGATGATCAATAGGTGACACTTTTGAATTCGATTGGATGGTAATTCATGTTGGTAAGCTACATGCTATGTTTCACTTTATTTCCTTTTTTTTTTAATTCGATGTACAATATTGTATATGTGGATAAAGGAAAATCAGAATAGCTATTGTGATTCTGATAATCCATTTTCTGGATCTTGGTTTCTATCTTCTTTTTTGTTCTTTTTCGATTTCTCGATCTTCGGCTTCAATTTCAATCTCAATTTGATTGAATAAGCTTAGTTATTGATTACTTTTAGGTATTGATGTGTCTTATAGCTTAGATTTTGATATAGAGTTCTGATTTTGAGTTTGAGCTGAAAGACAGAGATGTGAGCTTAGCTTTTCTCTAGATTGATCTTGATTTGCTGATGGTGAAAGAGGCATAAGTATCGTGTGGCATTGTTTAGGAACAAGAAAAATATCTATTCGGTTAGAGATAATTAAAATCACTAATTCCAAAATTGGTTTATTATTTTCTCACTAAATAAAATAGACTATTTTATAAGGTGATCTATGGTTGGTTATGATTAGTTTGATCAATTGTTGAAACCTTTTCCTAATTCTTTATAGTATATAAGGTTTCATTAGTTAAGTTCTGACTTTATCATTGCTCTTTGATAATTTTTTGTTTTATATGCTTCTTCTCTTTTGCTCTCACCTAAAACTTGCTTGCATTGAAGAAAGGCTAAATCTTTAATCATTTTAAAGTTAGCACTCAACAATAAATGAATAGACAATCAACTTATTTCATTAGCACAAAGGGTTCTACGTTAAGTTTGAGACTAAATTTGTTTCTTGATGGTCTTTATGTTTCAATTTTGGGTGGATATGAACAACATGACAAAGGTTGTCCCTTGCAAAAATTTGGTGAATGGGATGTGAATGATCCAACATCAGCAGAAGGTTTCACAGTGATATTCAACAAAGCTAGGGATGAGAAACATACCGGTGGCAAACCCGAATCGCAAGAAAAAACCACTGAGGGTCGTGTTAAGTCTAGAGGAGAAGATCATAATAAACCTCAACATGTAAGTTTTTTCATCTTCTTCCTCCCCCTCTTTATCCATCCATCACACCAAACTCTTCAAACATCTTTTTGTTGTTATTGTTTCAAAAGATTGGATTTTGAACTTTTTAGTGATTCGACCTACAGAGACACAAGTTTTGGTTAGTATTATGGCTGATAATAAGCTAGCTGAAGAAGCAAAATTGGTTGGTCTGTTATGGGAAACTAAGATCAATGCAAAGTATCTTGTGAGCAAAAGGAAAGAAACGCATTTTGATAGAGCTATAGAATCAGGGATTCCTTGGATGGTGATTGTAGGTGAGAGAGAACATAAAGAAATTGTGGTGGCATTGAAGAAGATTGAAGGAAGTGAAGAAGAAGTTCAAAGAGTTGCTAGAGATTGTTTTGTTGGAGAACCGTTGAAACGTCTCTGAAAGGATTAAATTGCATAAACAAACTCTGGTTCAGTTCCTATGAAAATATTCAAAATATGTTGCTTTCTTTGTTTTTTTGATGGAAAAAACATGACTCAAGATCTATCATTGAGAAGTAAGATGATTTGTTAGTTTTTCGGTTTAGATCTAATCCATAACAAGAAACACATAAAGTATATTTTCTTAACTTCTTTTGTTAGTTTAGTTTATATTAACTGTGGACAAATAAACTAAAATAGAAAAATTGGATGGAACTGAACCTAAGAAAACGGAAATTTAACCTAATGCTTTTTAAAATGTTTATGTTGGATTATTCAATAAACCGAAGAACATAGTCATATATAGTTTTTGGTTAATTAAAAAAATAATAAAACCAAATAAATTAAAATTACAGAATATTTTAAACTTTTATACAGAATATTAAATAAGTAAACATCAACAATCATTATTTGTATATATTTTAGTGACTTTTAAACAACAAATCAGGTCGCAACCAAAATAGAAAATCGAAATCGAATCAAACTAAAACAAAACTGTATTTCAAGCAGGTTCAAATGGTTTTATTTTTAATAAAATAAAAAAGAATTGTAAATATGTGAATTACAACATTGTTAACTTTATCAAGAGTTATTGAAAACTTAGGTGAATGTTTGTTCTTTCGTGCTAAGTTGGGTTCCGAATCAATAGAAAATGACAATATGAGGAATGAATTTTTATGATAATATCCAATTGTTACTAATCATATATTATAATAAATTTTTTAATAAAAAATTAATTATTTATCATATCGTAGACACATAATGTAAATTTCAAAGAAATAATGTTTTTATTAAAAAGTATAATATAGATCAACAAACAACTCATGTTATATACATATTTCTGAATATTCTTGGGTAGCTAAATTTTTTTACTTTTGTTTCATATTTTCCATACTTTATAAGTTCATTCATGAACCATGTTTAAGTATACTATCTAAGTCCTAAATCGTCACTTGGTTACACATGAGAAGACACTTATATTTATCAAATATAAAGTCGAGTGAAATTAATAATTTGTTTTTTTCCATTAGTGTAATATTACTCAAACTTTAATGGACTACAAAAACCGTTAACTATAGGAGAAACAAATGCCCAAATATAAAAAATCTAAACATGAGATTTCTAACATAAAACAAACAATCTTTGAACGAATCAAGTTAAAAAGCTTTTAAATAGATTATTTAAAAATCAGGAATTCACTATAAAAAAAATTTGTTAAACACTTTCACATATATAACCATATAGCCAATACTAAAATATATAGTTGTTGTATTGTAAATATTTTCATGTAATTAATAGCAAGTAACTTTATAACTCGTAACACATAGCCAAAAAAATTTCTATAATCTATTGATTACAGACATATCGTAAAATAAATTTATGTAAAACAAAACCCGCGCGTAAGGCAGGATAACTCCTACTATACTAATAAAAAGGAACAATTTAAGGTGCCTGAATATTGCCACCTCAGATTCTCATAAGTCCCCCACTTATTGCCACGTTAGCATCTATTTCCTTATTCTACCATGTTAGCTTTTTTAAACTGTAAACATTCAGCTCCCCGCATTGTCTTTCGAGACTAATAAAAAATCTTCTTTCTCTCTGACCCCAAAAAATCGGGAAAACCACACACTTGTAGACCGATGCAGTCCTCCTATGCTCCGATCCAGATGAAATTTTCTGCAATAGTTGTCCCTCGACTCTTTCTCTCTCCATTCAGAAATTCTGAAATGCTCCGATCCAGATGAAATCAGTTGTCACATCAAGAAGAAGCTTATCACAGTCTACGCGAGACTATTGATTTGCAAGTCAATTTTAAAGACAAGCTTAATGGATTTCTCCCTGTTAATATCTTTTCAAAAACTCTTTATGATACTTCAGGAAGCATGAAACAAATTCATCGCAGAAAAACAATAATTAAGTAAGATAGTTTGAACCTATGGATTTTCATTTAACCTACTATTAAAATTAACCAATCCTAGACAGATCTTGAGTTGTAATAGTCAATATTAAAATTTTTGCATACATGAGTCCTATATATATATGGAAGATGCTCATTATTATTCCCATCTAAATCATCCATTGTATTATTGATATAAGGTTTCTCAAATTAAGGCTTGATAATAATAACATAGGCTCACCAGGACAACTTAAGGGTTTCAAAGTATAACAAGTAAAGTATTAGAGCATTTTTAGCATGCATTCGATTCTCTTCCCGTGGAAAGAGGATAGAGTAAGGAGCATCGACGACTTCATTAGTCACTTCAACTACTGTTTATGCAAGTTAACAATGCATAAAATATGCTTCATTCACCTGCAACTGAATATAATAACGTAATCGCAATTTCTTGGAATACCCCACATCAACTCCTATAACATCTTCTTTAAGATCATCGATTATATTTATTTTACTAAGCCCAACTTTTTGTGCCTTTAAAACTCTTACTTTGTCTAGCAGAAACCTTTTTAGGCAACCAAAGACAAAATGAAAGGGACAAAAGAAGCCAATTTTTAGATGTAGTGATCTAAGCATCAATTATCCAAAGTTTCCAAAATTTCAATTATCTCCTCATTGAAACATGTAGTTATCTAAACAGCAATAAATTTTGCAGATGATTTACTATATGAGCTTCCTCAAACTTTGTTAAGATTGTAAGTTCCATAACTCCTTTTCGGTTTTGTTTTTGTGAGTTAATATCCATGTTTTCAACTTTGTAATCCTCGGTGTTTGTTGGGTTAAGGGTCCTATTTCCTGATTAACTTAGGCTCTTACAAGAAAGGGTTGAGGTCGTCTACAGTTCAGACGATCCCAATTATATTCTCTTTTTATCTCTCTAACTTCTCTCTCGGATCCCCTCTCTCTCTACTTGCCAACCTCCTCTCTTCCCAACTTTTACTCCTCTTTTATAGTGGAATCGGCGATAGGGTGCGTAGCCTCACTATCATGATCGGCGTTTGGCGCGTAGGTCCTATGTTCATGTTAGGCGGCTAGACTTCTAGAGTGACAGGTCGGCTCGGCGCCAAGCTGTTGACTTTGTTGTGGGCCTCTTATTAGGCTTCTTTCCGGGCCTTTGGTCGACTTTCATATATTATGGGCCCTTCTAAAGATGCCACTACGAGGCCATATCCAACAATATGTCCCCCAGAGCAGACGGGGTCGGTTTCACGTCGTCTGTCGGACCGATCTGATTGGGTGTAGAAGATTTGAAAGTGGGCCGGTTCGTCTTCTCGACATACCTAGTTATAGGTAATAATTATGATGGGACGGGAGTCGAAGAGTCTTTCGCAAGCTTTGAGTCGATTGTTACACTTCCGGTAGCCCGTCGCCTATATAAACCCCCATTCTTTTTTACTAAGATCTCTATTGTCGCTTTCTCTCTCAAGGTAAAATTCTTTCTCCTCATTCTCTTCTTTTTTAACCCTTTCAATGGAATTTCCGTTACATCGGTCTTCGAATCGCGGCGGCGAGAGGCGTTCTCTGTTGCCAGTAAGGTCAATCCGTCCGCTTGGGGTCGATCCCTTGATTTGGGCTCGTAAAGTTCTTCGAAGACCTGTTCTTCGGATGGAGATTAGAGCTTGGACGAACATTCTTCGCCGATGTGATCCCGAGACGAATCTTTAAGTCCCGAAGCTGGTACTTTGAATCTGGCTAGCGCGATGGTCATCGACGAATCTTTAGGTCGCGAGGCTGGCACTTCAGATCTAGCTAACGCGATGGTCATCAATGAATCTTTAGGTCGTGTGGCTGGCACTTCAAATCCGGCTAATGCGATGGTTGTCGACTTCCCGTGGGAGAGATGCTCTTCAAGTTTGGCTATGGTGGGGTTGCCCGACAGGGTCGACCTGAGCGTTTTGGGTGCTGACGAGGCCGAGTTGGGTGACCATGACCAAAGTCAGAATGACGCTGATCTTGGCGCCAAGAGCTCCGAGGCGGGCATCAGAGAGATGCCCTCCCATTTTGAGAACATTGATCTAATCACCAGGATATCTTCGGCGTCAATGAACGAAGCGAGGCTCAAGGCTCTTTCCCGGTCATGTGGTTTTTTGGATCCAAATCTTTAGTTCAGGGTTCTGGCTTCACATGAGCGGCCGTGGGACCCTCCGGCTGGGTACTTTGCCGTTTTCAATGATTATTTCTGGGACGCCCATATGTGGTTCCCGCTGCGAAAGCTGTTTATTTCATATTGCTCTAAGAGGGAGATAGTTATTTCTCAACATTTGACCTCTTCAGTTAGGAACCTGGTCGAAGTTCTAGTTCTTGCTGCCGAGCTGGGCATGGAGGTCCGTGGGAAATTCTTCGAGGAGACGACCAAGATAAACAAAATTCCTGGGAAAGTCAACGGGGTCAGCGTCAACACTGGTCTTTTCTATGTGAATTTCAAGCCTCCATTTAAGTTTTTGACCGGGTTACGTTAAAGATCTACAACTAGAAACGTAGATGGTTTTTTGTCAAAGTGAACGAGGTGTCGGTGCCGGCCTGTAATTATTTTTATTTTGGGCCATGGAATCTCCACATCGGTAGATTCCTTTCTTCTGTCAGCTTTACTCCTAACGGTTCTCCCTTTTCTTTTTTTTGCAGTCAAATCGCTGAACTTGAAGGCTTATCCGCCGAGCTTCTTTCATAACGTGAAAGAGATCGAGAGGAGGCGGATTGTCGCGTGGGAGGAACTAGATTTGGCTTGGGGTCGGAGGAGTTTAGCTCGCATTTCTCGAAGTATGTTTCAATTTCTTTCCACGAGTCTGCTCCAATGTGTGAAGTGAGGTTGCTATTTTCTCACAGTTGAGTGGGACCGCTATCCCTTCCCGAAGCAAAGGGTGATGAATGCATCCCTTATAAATGACTTGCGAGAGAAGGATTTGACGAAGAAAGCTGATGCCGAGGCTAAAAGGGCAACTGGTAGGGTGGACATCGAGGCCAAGAAAGAGTCAGGTAGGGTAAATAGCGAGGCTAGGAGACCGTCTACCGGGGCAGAAAATAAAGCGAAAAGGCGCCGAGAGGAATCTGACTGGGGAGGTCTCGAAGAGATGACTGCGCTTGTGGTAGCCCAACCCCAATAGGAACTGCCGCCTACCGACCTCCCTGCAAAAAGAAAGAAAACTGCCGCGGATGAGCTAAGGGCACAGATTCATGCGTATAAGCGGGTGGTGATGTAAGTCAACGCGATCAGGGATTTTGATGAAACTGCCAATACTGGGGTCGGCGAGAATCAGCTGGCGATCATTGGCGAGGGTTCGACGGGGGTATATGGAGACGATTGTCCGCCGGTCCCCTTCAATTTTCACTACGACAATACGCTCAACATTTTTGCCGATCGCAAAGCTAGCGAGGATCTTGTCCGCCGTTTGATTACTCGATGTACTTTCACCGAGGAGTATGCGATGCCTCAAGTTTTTAATGATTTCGCCAGCTCGTATCTAGAGGTACGACTGTTCTATTATTTATTCGATATGCTTCTCTGATTCGTATCGTTGACGTTGGGGTTTTCTTTGGGCAGACTGGGGCTTTGGTGAACCACATGGTTAAGTACTTTGAGCTGAAGATGTAGAAAGCGAAGGTTGCTTTGCAGGATATCGCAGCTTATGGGAATAAGTTCCATGATTCCCTTGCGGAAGAAAGGGAGAAAGTCAAGGTTTTGGAAAAGCTTTAAGCCACACTTAATAAGCAGGTCGAATGGCCCACCGAGCTGGCGGAGAAGTCGAACGAGCAGGTCAAGGCCCTTTTAGCCAATGCTGAGAAGTTTGGAGCCAAGGTGGATAGGTTGAAGGGGGAGAATGATGCCCTCCAGGGTAAGCTAGACAAGGCTACTGAGGAGTCAGCTCGGCTCAAGGCAAGTTTTGAGGAGGCGATGGCTGCGGAGGTCGAGAAGGTTCAGAAGACTTTGGCCGAGGAACACGAGGCTCGTCTTGGAAAGATAAGGTGTCACATAGATGAGACGCTGGATGTCGAGGATTTGGATATGGAAGTATCTATTTTCATCGGGTCGAGGGTTCTTCTTTCTATGGTGGAGGAATTTGGCGGGGCTGTACCGGAGGAGCTGGTCGATACTATCATGGAGGAGGCTGCCAAGGTGATTGAGCAGAGAAAGAGGATATCGGTCACCATGCTAACCGAGGAAGATCTTGGGGGTCGCTTAAAACCTCGCGCGCCTCATCCAGACAAGATACCTATTCCGTATGTTCTTTCAGGTGGGACTAACCCGGCGAGCTCCTCGGTGCCGCCGTCTGATCCTTAGGGTTTTTTTGTAATTTTTTCTTTTGTTTTTGTATCGCTCTTTTTTACTCGGCGTGATGTACGATCCTCCTTTTAAATAAAATTCGTAATCTTTCAAGTCGTAGTGTGTTTTAGTTCTTTCAAAGAGTTATCTGTTCTGTGAGATTCTTGTTAAGGGTGCGATCATGGGCTCGTCTTATAGACGCGAGACTAGGCTCGGTTTATAGGTGCGAGACTGGGCTCGGCTTATAGGTGCGAGACTGGGCTCGACTTATATGTGCAAGGCTGGGCTCGGATTATAGATGCAAGACTGGGCTCGGCTTATAGGTGCGAGGCTGGGTTCGGCTTATAGGTGCGAGACTGGGTTTGGCTTATAGGTGGGTTTTGGTGAAAATACTAAGTATATATCATTTTTTTGCAGTTGTGCTCTTTCGGGCTGCCTACGTACCCACTATAGAGGAATTAAGTCGTTCGTAGTTGATGTTACAAGTACCTGCATGTTAATAAAAGAAGCGCNGTAAGGGGGGGGGGGGGGGGGGGGGGGGGGGGGGGGGGGGGGGGGGTTCCACGAACGTAGCTGCATCACGCGTTCCAGGTCGGCAAGTTGATAAATTCCAGGTTTGACGATCTTCATGATTTGATATGGGCCTACCCATCTGATGCCCAACTTCCCTGCGCGATATTCCTTGGTGTTTTAGAAGAGGTGTCTAAGGACGAGGTTACCTTTGGAGAATCTCCGTACACTGACGTTCTTGTTGTAGTACCTCACCGCGACTTGCTGGTAGTTTTGGATCCATAGCAGGGCCTGATCTTGTTGTCCGTCTGTTTTATCAAGTCTATATTTGAGCATGATGTTATTAAGATCATCGTATTTGGGCATTTTGAGTCGTTGGAGGCTGTATACGTTCACTTCGGCTGGGACCATGGCTTCGACGCCGTGGGCCATGCAGAATGGCGTTTTGTTTGTTGCTCGGCGAGGAGTGGTTTGGTGAGACCAGAGAACACCGTCGAGCTCGTCGGCGCATAATCCTTTCTTTTTCTCTAGTCACTTCTTGAAGCCATCCATGATGGTTTTGTTTATGGCCTCGGCTTGGCCATTGCCTTATGGGTATCTTGGCGTTGAATGGCTTAGACGGATCTTCCACTTGGTGCAAAAAGTTTCAAATTTGTGGGAGCATAATTGTGTGCCGGTGTCCATGATGATTTCGTAGGGGAGGCCGTGTCGACAAATGATGTACTCCCATACAAAGGTCTGAACCTTGCCGTCTTGTATCTTCACAAAGGCTTTAGCCTCTACCCACTTGGTGAAGTAATCTGTCATGAAGAGAAAGAATCTTTTACCCCTTGATGTGGGCATCGGGCCGGCGATGTCCATTGCCCAGCGCATGAATGGGTAAGGCGAGGCAGATGTTCTTAATAGCTCGGTAGGTTGATGGCTGGTGGGTGCGTAGCGTTGACATTGGTCGAATTTGAGTGCGTATTTGTGGCAATCAGCGATCATCATGGGCCAGTAATGACCGTGCTTTTTGATTTTAAGGGCCAGGGCCCGGCCGTAGACGTGATTCCCTCCGGCTCCATCGTGTGTCTCGGTTAATAGTATTCCATTACTCTCGCGGCCTCCTCTGTTCCAAGGCAGGTTAATAGTATTCCAGTCGAGTCTTGACGTAACAATTGATTGTCGAGCATAATGTAATGTGCGGCCTTTGCTTTTAATCAACGTGCTGCCCACTTATCTTCGAGGATGGTTTCATCTATGATATATAACTTGATCTCGTATCTCTAGTCCGTCAGAGGTGGCTTGAGGTCGACACCATTTTCGAAGTCGTCATTGGCGATTTTCGGATCGTCGATGAAGTGGAGGTACATCATAGAAATGCTTGGTTTGCTGATTTCCTCCACGGGAATGGTTCGTTGGAGTTGTGTGTCCGATGACGAAGCTATTGTGGCTAGTGCGTCTGCTACCTTGTTTTTTTGCGAGGGATCTTTACGATCTCGAAGTGTTTGATACTTCGTGCTAGACCTTGCACCACTCTTAGGTAGGCGTCCATCCTTTCTCTTTTGGTTTCGTAGTCTCATGAGAATTGGCTGGCCACGAGCTGTGAGTCGCAGTAAGCCTTGACTTGTTTTTCTCCAATTCCAATTACTAATTTTAGCCCGACGATGATTGCTTCGTACTCGACTTCGTCGTTGGAAGAGTGAAAGCCGAGCCATAATGATTGTTTGAGGATTTCTCCAGTGGGAGATTCTAACCTGATCTCGATGCCGCTACCTCCAGAGCAGGACGACCCGTCGACATGGAAGGACCATATTTGAGGTGATTCTTCGTTGGTTAGGAGCTCGGGAGGGAGCTCGATGATGAAGTTGGCCAGGACATGGGATTTGGCGCTCATCCGTCCCGTAAAATTGATATTGTACTCACTAAGCTCGATCGCCTATTTGGCCATCTTGCCCGACTGGCTGGGGTTGTGCAAGATCGTTCTTAAAGGTTAGGCCGTGAGCACGGCGATGATATGTGATTGGAAGTATGGACATAGCTTCCTTGACGAGACTATGACGACATAGGAAAGTTTTTCGAGCGTCAGATAACATATTTCTGCTCCGTCCATTCTTTTGTTGATGTAGAATATTGGTTTCTGTTCGCCTCGGTATTCCCTCACAAGCACCCCGCTTATGGCTGTAGACGAGACAACTATGTAGAGGATTAGTGTTTTGCCGTCTTCTGGTTTGGCTAGGATGGGTGGTGTGGACATGTCTCTTTTGAGCTTTTCGAAGGCGGTTTCACATTTCTCGTCCCATTCGAATCTTTTGTTTCTCCTGAGCAACTGATAGAACGGTAGGCACCTATCGGTTGATCTGGAGATAAATCTGTTGAGGACAGCGATTCTTCCGGTTAGTCTCTGCACTTCCCTTGTACTTTTTGGGGATGGTAGTTCGATTATCGCTGCGATCTGCTTGGGATTTGCTTCTATCTTTTGTTGAGTAACGATGTATCCGAGGAACTCGCTCGAGGTGACCCCGAAGGTGCATTTAGTGGAATTTAACTTCATCCTGTAATGTTTCAAGACGGCAAAGCAAGAGCGTAGATTGTCGATGTGGTCGATGGTGAGTTGAGACTTGACCAACATGTCGTCAATATACACCTCCATGGTGGTCCCGAGGAAGTCAGCAAACATTCGGTTTACCAACCGTTGGTAGGTGGCCCCAATTTTTTTGAGCCTGAAGGGCATTACTTTGTAGCAGAAGGTGCCTCGGTGGATGATGGAGTAATAGGTCTAGAATTTAAATCCTAAAATTATTACTGCAAAGAACAGTTCAATGTAGCAAAGCTAGGTATCGAATCCACATAGACCAGAAAGTACACGATTCAGTTTCAATTCAAATCAAGCTAAAGTAGAAATAATAATTTTGATTGTGATCAAAACGGTTTATTAAAACGGTTTAAAACTTATGAAATAAAAGCGTCAGACATAAGAGAAACCACATGTAATTAGGATTAAAAGTCAATTTATAATTAAGAGATTTTCTTTGAAAATAGTTCTCAACATGAAAGACAAAGATGCAATAATCTCCTCTCGTAGTATTAAACCCTATGCTCAAATTATCAGAGATAAACTCTCGCCGTCTTTTAAATAATAGATCATGCAATACACTTCAGATTCCATTGTTCATAAGCAATCCAGACAATACTCTCGCAAGCAAAATCACTTATTCATCTAAACTAGATCCAACTTCTAAACCAAATCTCTTTGTGTTTATTAGTCTAATATCAATGAACTAGTTAGCTACTTTAATTCATGTATTAATAACAAGTTAAGACTATGAACCTAACAATTATTATCCCCTTATGACAAATCTAACAATCAAACCTGATTTCCCTGAGAAACCCTAAAACCTAACTAGTGAACTATTCAGACATTGGCATGCAATCACAAATCAAAATCATTATAGAACACATAGTAGAAATAGAATAGATATATAATAAGGGTTCATAATTCTTCTCCAAATACAGTCCCTCAATAATTCTCTCAAAATCAAAATAAAGCTTAGTTCTAAAACCTAAAACATAATGTATTTATAGGCTAAAAAGGTAAAATAATAGAAATAGGAAAATTGGGATAAGCTTGAGGACTTGATTGCAAATTTTGAAAACTTCTAATTTTTCTCGGGGGATGTGCCCGATCAGACACATGGTTGCCCGATCGGGCAACTCACGTTTTTGCACGTCTTGGGCGATCGATCTTCAATCTTCTAATTCTTCAGGGACTTTTTCCCGATTGGGCAACTATGTTGCCCGATCATGCATCTCGTAAATCACTATGCTCGATCGATCTCATCCGTGCCCGATTGTGCACATTGTTCTGCAATTTCTGATATCTTCTGAAATGCATCGTTTTGCTCCGACACGACCTGAACACCTAGAATCCTAAAAATCTACCAAATACGCAATAAAAACACTCGAAATAATGCAGAATAGCAAACATAAATTCCCAGTATTATGCATTAAAACCGAGTAATATCAACTCCCCCAGACTTAGATCTTTGCTTGTCCTCAAGTACAACAAGATTCTATCTGGAGAAGAGGTTTGAAATCGGCCACACATAAACTCACAAAATCTCAAAAACCACCAGCATAGTTTCAAATCCAAAAGACACCAATCTCAAACAACCACTTTGATTTAATTTTTTACCACCACTAAACTAATAACTTGTTTCCTACTCTTAATCCCAAATTAATCAAGTATCAAATCATAGCAACCAGCTCTTTACATTCAATTAAGTTCAGATACATGCATTCTCACCTATGGTATATCAGTAAATTTATTCAAGTACCTCTTATATTGAAATGACCATACCAAATAGTGCATCTACCGACTTCCGGTCCTGATCTTTTTTCCCCCTTCCTCACTTCTTTTTCTTTCTTTTCGCACTTTTCTGCGTTTTTATTTTCTTATTTTTATTTTCACACTTTTCTGCGTCTTTATTTTCATACTGCTTTTTGTTTAGCAGCCCGGCAATGATTACAGACTTCTAGGTCACGCTTTCAACACTTTTTCTGAACCAGTTTTTTATTTTCTGAAGGGAGAGAGAGAAAGGACCCGGATCGTACTGAAAGAACTTGTCGTCTTTACAGAACACTAAAGAGCAAGGTACCTAATTCTTAGAGTATATCAACAACATAAGCAATAATAATTCAGATTTAAATTAAGTCCTATCATGGCAGAGCTAGCATCAATTCATCAATAACTCAAAAGACCAGAACTTTCAGAAACAAATCAATCACCAATGGGGTTCCAATCCTAATCTCAGCAATTAATCTAAGTCAGTAATCTAGGGAAAGTGAAAACTATACCCACACTTGGATACTTATCATCATTGATTTTGATCCTGGTTCCTTCGACTCGATAGACTCAGCTAGATAAAAAAACGAAAAATTTGAAAAATTTCACCAAAAAGACAAAACATCAAAACTTAGTTAGTATCATTACACCCTCCCCCAGACTTATTTCACACTATCTCAGTGTGAAAATAGATCTAAGAGAAGGTATAGAAGTAACTAGGATCAATAGAAAAGTCTGCAATGGATGAAAATATATAACATTATATTATAAGAGTTCAAGGGGAAGAGATTTACTAAAGGTGAATTGCTCCTAAATTTGTTCGGAACTCCTATGCCTCATTCGCTATGCCTACAAAAAGAACAAACACTCAAAAGAAGTGTAAGTAATGGTTGGACAATGATTGAACAATGATAGCTTAAACACTAATAAGAATCAGTTGTAGAGAAACCATTAAGACATTATGATCGAGCAATTATAATCAAAAATCAACAAAAATCATATATGATAGGCATCATTCAAAATAGTTAACAACATTCATTCCATTATCACACAATCAATTGGTAAGTAAAGAGTAATGATTAAGCAGTACTAATCAAGAATTACTTAATGAGAAAAACCAATCAATCATGAATCTAAAATCAACTCAAGTCAAAACACAAGAATGATGGTGAATGGTGAACAATGATCTAAGTAATACTAATCAAAATTAGCAAGAATCAAGAGAGAAACCATCCAAATAGCCAACAATTCAAGTGAAAAAGATGAGTAATGAAATTAGATAATAGATAATCCGGCACGTCTTTGAAGAATATTGACCAGTAATAACCTGAAACACTTAAGACTCAAAACTAAAAATAAGTAAGTTAGGACTGACTCTAAATTGAAAAACAACTAAATTAGACTCTAAATAGTGGGTTTCCTCCCACTCAGCACTTTGTTTAACGTCACTTAGCTTGACAATACTTACCTCTAAGTGGGAATGGAATCAACATCCAGTGATGTTCTATAACAAGCTCTAAATCTAGAGATCTTCAGTTTCAAAATCTTACCCATCACATCTTTTGCAACATCGATCCCTTTCTCTTTGAATTCCGGGGTGAGTAAAACTCTAAACTTCGAGAAGGGTTTTGAGAACCCCTTGATTTTCACTTCATACTCAATTGTATCCCCAACTACTGCTTGAGGGATCAAATCCACTTGAGACTCCTTCTTTACCTTCTTTGGTTTCACTTTCACTTTCTCCTTAACCTTGTGATCGCCATTCCTTTTTGAAAACTGAGGCTCTTTGTGTATACGAACTCCATGCTTCATCTCTTCTTCTTTCACCACAATTAGCCTGAATATCCCTTTTGAAGGAATCGCTGGATAGAAAACCCGCTTCTTGATGTTTTTCAGAGATATACGCCGATTGGGTAGATCAACGACAACTTCTACGGTTGCAAGAAAGGGTCCAAGGATCAAAGGTTCATGTGGAAGCTCATTTGTTTCCAAGATGTGGAAATCAACAGGGACAAGGCAATTTCCAACTTGTACCAAGAGATCCAAGATGAAACCACTAGAGGAGACAATAGAATCATTAGCAAACTTGAAAGTCATGTGTGATGGTTTTATACCTGATAGTCCCAATCGTTCTGCAATAGTCTTTGACATAACACTCACATTAGCTCCAATATCACAGAGAGAATCTGTGAATTCCACTCCATTGATCGAACAAGGAACTAACGACTCCTCTGGGTCTTGTAGCTTATGAAGCTTTCTAATTGGATTTGGTGGCTTCCCAATCATCTCACCATCTTCAATCTCTGATCTGGGCTATGTAGATTGCACCGGGTAGGGAACTCTGGGTTTATAAGTGTTTGGAAGATTTTTCGGCTCCAGGGACGTTTGCTCGATCGGGCAAATAGTGCCCGATCGAGCATTTTTCTCTAATTTCTGTCCGGATTTGGTGATCGATCGAGAAAGTGATGTGCTTGATCGATCTAAAGTCCCTGGAATCTTTTCACATGTTTGCTCGATTGGGCATGGATCATCTGATCGATCGCCTCCTCCAGAACCGCTTTGCCCAATCGGGCAAGGGGTGCTCGATTGGGGAGATTCCTCTGCATCATTTTCCAGCTTCTCCAAATCTGCATCTTTTCCCAAATTACCAGTTCCTTCTTCCAAATTACTAACCAAAGTCTTGCAATACCCCTTTGGATTATCCTCAACTTTCCCAGGAAAGACACCAGCTTGTCTTTTCACCGCTTCAGAGGTCTGAGCAACTTGTACATCCAAATGCTTCACATGTGTTCATAGAGCTTCAAACTTTTGATTAAGCTCTTTCACTTTTGCTTGGATTACTTTTTGGAACTGTTTATGTCCTTCCATTAGTTGCTTAAACATCATCTCTACTGAACTACTTTGTTGAGGTTGAGCTTGTTGAAGTGCAGGCTGAGAGGTTTGCTGAAAACCGCCTAAATTGGAGTTTTGCACAAAGGTCTTTTGTTGTGGTGGATAATCTTGATCTTGAGGGTTTTCAACATTAGTATTTCTCCAAGATAGATTGGGATGAGTCTTGTTAAAGCCCTGTATTACTCTTGGTTGTACACCCTTTTACCTTGACTATTGATGTAACTTACTTCCTTCTCAAATCCCACAATATTTTGCTCTTGAACTGCAAAGAAATTGACTTCAGAATCGTCTACAACACTTACATGTTTATGATTTTGACCCTTTAGAATTTGAGTGATCAATCCTTTCATCTATGGGAATTATCCTTTCAGCTTTGAGAGTTCTAAGTTAGTAGCTAATACATGAACATTTGTTCAACGATCAAACTCAGGGCAATGATTGCTATCACTGGCTGCTAGATTCTCAATCAGACGGTAAGCGTCTGGAACAGGTTTCTGCATAAAGTCTCCATCGCTTGCTGTATCTAAGGACAAATGATACTTATGTTTAATTCTTCTATAGATGGTATTGATGAGACTTACATCTGAGAAACCGTGGTGTGGACAATCACGAAGCAGCTCTTTGAATCGCTCCCAAGATTCATAGAATGATTCCACTGAGTTTTGTGCAAAGGAAGAAATCTTATTTCTCAAAGTGTTAGTCCTAGTAGTAGTGAAGAACTGATTTATGAACCTGGCTTTGCAATCATCCCATGTTACTATGGATCCAGCAGGTAGAGACTTCAACCAACAAAGTGTTGTTTCAGCTAAAGAGTGGCGGAACAAACTGCAATGTAAGAAATCGCTGGTGACTCCATTGAGTTTAATAGTGCTGCAGATGTTCTCAAAAGTGTCAATGTGATCCATTGGGTGCTCATTTGGTAAACCACTGAATTGGTTGTTACGGATCATCTGAACAAGCTGAATAGGGAATTGGTATTCCCTTCGCTGTGGTTGAGCGGGCTGGATGGGATTCTTGTTAGCGTACAATGCTTGAAGATTGTTGTATTAACCAACTAAAGGATGATTCTGAGCATTGAGTATATGAACTCTCTCCGGATCTCCATACAAGACAAAGTTCCTTGCATATATGTTTTGAGGGTTCTGAGGATTTAGATTTCCATGTGGAGCTTGGTTGTTATTAGCTCCTTGTTGGCCTGGTGGCACTGGATTGCCGTTACCACCACCTTTCTCTTGGTTAATCAGTTGATTGAGTCCAAGAGCAGGTGGATTGTTTTGACCTTGGGGTATGACCGGAATGATTGGATCAACATTGTCAGCCATTGGATTGGATGAGTTTACGTCTTTCTTAGCCTTTCGGTTTGAGTGTTCTATCCGTGCAAGTTCCAAGTTACCAAGGTTTGGCAGTTCAGAAGATATGTCTGATCTTCTGATCATACACATGTAAAACAAAAACAAGCAGAAAAGAACGAGATGCGTACTGAAAAAAACAATAGACTAGATTCTAATAAGAAACTAAAAAGGCACTATTGGTCCCCGAAAACGTCCCCAAAATTCTGATAGGTCTAGAATTTAAATCCTAAAACTATTACTGCAGAGAACAATTCAATGTAGCAAAGCTAGGTATCGAATCCATAGGGACTAGAAAGTACACGATTCAGTTTCAATTCAAATCAAGCTAAAACAATAATAAGGTTGATTGTGATCAGAAAGGTAAATTAAAACGGTTTACAACTTATGAAATAAAAGCGTCAGGCATCATGGAAACCACATGTAATCAGGATTAAAAGTCAATTTATCATTCATGGATTTTCTTTGAAAATAGTTCTCAACATGAAAGACAAAGATGAAATAATCTCCTCTCGGAGTACTAAACCCTATGCTCAAATTATCAGAGATAAACTCTCGCCATCTTTTAAATAATAGATCATGAAATACAGTTCAGATTCAATTGTTCATAAGCAATCAAGACAATACTCTCGCAAACAAAATCACTTATTCATCTAGACTAGATCCAACTTCTAAACCAAATCTCTTTGTGTTTATTAGTCTAATATCAATGAACTTGTTAACTACTCTAATTCATGCATTAATAACAAGTGTAGACTAAGAACCTAACAATTATTATCCCATTATGAGAAATCTAACAATCAAACCCTGATTTTCATGGGAAACCCTAAAACCTAACTAGTGAATTACTCAGACATTGACATGCAATCACAAATCAATATCATTATAGAACACATAGTAGAAATAGTATAGATATATAATAAGGGTTCAAAAATCTTCTTCAAATACAGGTTGAATCTCCGCTCCCTCAGTAATTCTCTCAAAATCAAAATAAAACTTAGTTCTAAAAACCTAAAACATAATATATTTATAGGCTAAAAAGGTAAAATAATAGAAATAGGAAAATTGGGATAAGGTTGAGGACTTGATTACAAATTTGGAAAACTTCTAATTGTTTTCGGGGGATGTGCCCAATCGGGCAACTCACGTTTTTGCACGACTATCTCATCTTGCCCGATCGATCTTCAATCTTCTTATTCTCCAGGGAATTTTTTCCGATCAGGCAAATCATGCATCTCGTACATCACTATGCTTGATCGATCTCATCAGTGCCCGATCGTGCACATTGTTCAACAATTTCTGAAATCTTTTGAAATGCATCGTTTTGCTTCGACACGACTCGAACACCTAGAATCCTGAAAATCTACCAAATATGCAATGAAAACACTCAGAATAATGTAAAATAGCGAACATAAATGCCCACTATTATGCATTAAAACCGAGTAATATCATGAAGACGGTTTTTTTCTCTATCGTCGGGGTGCATCATGATCTGGTTGTAACCAGAGAAAGCTTCTATAAACGAGAGCATCTCGTTTCCAGTGGTCATCTCGATGAGCCTGTCGATATGGGGCAGTGGGTAACTATCTTTTGGGCACGCCTTGTTTAGATATGTGAAGTCGACGCACACTGTCCACTTGCCGTTTTTATTTTTTACTACGACAGGATTGGCTAACCATTCAGGATACTTTACTACGGTTATGGATCCGATTCTTAGGAGTTTTACTATTTCTTCGTTGACAGCCTGAGTTTTTTCCGGCCCGAGCTTTCGCCTTTTCTGTTTGATCGGTTTGAAGGTGGGGTCGACGTTGAGCTCATGCAACGTGATCTTGGGGTCGATACCCTTCATGGATTCCATCGACCAGGCGAAGACTGAGGTATTCTCCTTCAGGAAGATGATGAGCTCGTTTCGTATTTTTCCATCGAGGTCACGTTCGACCCCTACGCGTCTCTTGTCGTGGTCATCGTCTATCGCGACCTGATCGATTTTTTTGCATACTGGTTTCGCTTTCTCGGCGGGGAGGTCTAGTTGTTCTGAGCTCCCCAGCTGTAGTTGCAATAACTCTGAGCATTTACGGGCTTTATACTCGGGTATGAAACACGTCTGGGATGCTCGTTGATTGCCCCTGATGGTCACAACTCCGTTTGGGGTCCACATTTTGATACACTGGTTGTGGATTGATATTGCCGCCTGGGTGGCACACAACCACAATGTACCTAGTATTGCGTTGAATACCGGGTATTTGTCGACTACTTGGAACTTCATCATCGTGGCGCATCCTTTAATATGGACCGGTAGTTTGATCGTGCCGATGATTTCCACTGTATCGCCGCTGAAGCCAGTTAGCAATTGAGTCGTTTATTTGATTTCTTCCTCGGGGATCTCCATCTTTAGCAGCGTGCTTTTGAACAAGATATCGACCGAGCTGCCCGTGTCGATCAGTACCCTTGTCACTTTGCAGTCTTTGATGACAAGTTCGACCACGAGAAAATTGTTGTGGGGGCTCATGACGTTCCAGGCGTCTTTACTCGTGAATGTTATAGAGTTGTGTGTCAGAGCACCAGACGAGCCGGTGCGCGTACCAAAGACTAATTGCTTAGATTTACTTCCGCGGAAGGAATGGTCGCGACATTGCATCCCGTCCATAATGATGTTGATTCTCCTGCATGATGGTGGGGCGTTGTTCCATTTATCTTCTGGTTGCCTGTGTGGTGGTTCCATATCGGTCTCGACTACCTTATATTCGGGCCCGTCGCGTTTTGCACGCATTTGATTGGATTGAAAGGTTTATGATCGCTCTCTCTGGCCCCTGTGCTGGGGCTGATCTGTGCGTCTCCATACGTTCCTCGTTCTGCTCTCCTGTCCATTTCGTCATTGTATTTTTTGAGCAGCATTTTCTTCAGGTGTCTACATTCATCGGTGTTATGGCCTAGCCGATTGTGGAAGCCTCCGAAAGCGTTTCGATCGTCATCTTTCTTTTGGTAAGTGCTGGTTTTCTTTCGTCGATGAGGTAAGTTGACTGTTTTCTCCCTCTTTCGAGTTTTTCCTGCCCCTCGTAGAAGTATCTCGGCTCGACGTTTTCTTCTTTTTCTTTCGGGATCTGAGTTTTCGTGTGCTTCTAGACCATCGCTGCCCTTTCTTCCTTCATTTTGATAAATCTGTTGGCTCTATGGAGTGTGGCTTCGAGTATCTGTGGTTGATTAAGCAAGAGTTCCTCTCTGAATATCAACTCATACCACAAGGTATTCCGGAGGGCGGCGATTGTGACTTCGTTGGATATTGAGACCTTGGATACTACTTCTTTATATCGTTCAATGAACGTTCATAGCGGCTCTCTCTGGCCCTGAGTGAGAGACCATAAGTCGATGGTAGTTGCTCGTTCTCCATGAACATGGAGTAATGCTTTACGAATGCGGTCGACAGCTATTGGAAGGTGTCGATTGATCTCGCCTCGAGGTGGGAGAACCAAGAGAGTGCAACTCCTCCTAAATTTTTTACGAACAACTGACATAAGCCCGTGTCTCGTTCTTCGTTGGTGAATTGGGCTCGCCCCATTGTGATGGTGAAGGCGGTCATATAATCCGTCGGGTCGGCATTTCCCTTGAAAGTTGGGAATTTGATATTGGCCGTGTGCTTAATCTTGGTTTCTGTTATCCTCTTAGTGAATGGGGTCCTTTGGGTTTCCTCAATGACCCTCTCGATCTCGGGTGCCGAGCTGGTTGCTCTGTGTACCCGTGAGCTCATCTCTTTTAATCGGGCCTTGAGCATCTTTATCTCCTCGTTTTGATTAGCCTAGATATTGTGACGTGGTGCCACGTGCTGGCATTTTGCTTAGAGCGTGGATTGATCGTTTGAAGTTGGCGCCTTCGTTTCGGTGACTCTGAAGAGATTCTGTTCAGGTTCTCCAGCCCAGCTCTTCACAAAATCGCCATCATTACCACTTCAGATTTGCTTTTCAGCTGCATGGATTCCTTCTCTTGGTTTTCTAGGCGGCGCAACAGAGCTTGGTTTGTTTCTTCTTGGGTCGTCGCTCCTCCGATCCTATTTTGGGGGCCGGTTGGCATTTGTTGGTCGCCAGCTTCGGTGTTCTGCTCTTCGAGATGGGTTTCATCAACGACCTGAACGTAGTCATCTCCGTGGATAGGGTCGTCATGTTTTGAGTTTGTCGTATCTTGTCCCCAGTGGAGTCGTCAATTGTTGGGTTAAGGGTCCTATTTCCTGATTAACTTAGGCTCTTACAAGACAGAGTTGAGGTCGTCAACAGTTCAGACGATCCCAATTATATTCTCTCTTTATCTCTCTAACTTCTCTCTAGGATCCCCTCTCTCTCTACTTGCCAACCTCCTCTCTTCCGAGCTTTTACTCCTCTTTTATAGTCGAACGAGATCCGTTAGAACAGGATAGTTGGTGGAATCGGCGATAGGGTGCGTAGCCTCACTATTCATGATCGGCGTTCAGCACGTAGGTCCTTTGTTCATGTTCGGCGGCTAGACCTCTAGAGTGACATGTCGGCTCGGCGCCAAGCTGCTGACTTCGTCGTGGGCTTCTTGTTGAGCTTCTTGCCGGACCTTTGGTCGACGTTCATATTTTCTGGACCCTTGTAAAGAGGCCACTACGAGACTATACCCAACAATGTTTTAGAAATCTTGCAAATACCCAACTCAGTGGAGTTTCTGAATACTTCATTTCTCATATGACTGCACTTTCTTCTAGTGAACTCGCAAAACTAATTATTGCCCAAGTCAGTTCTTTTTCATTACTCCTTTAAAGTCATAACTGAATGAAATCCTCCTCCCTTAACAAAAAATAATTACGGTGAGTTTTTATATTATTTTTAATTGTTTCATTCGTAATTGAGTAATGTTCAAGTATCATGAATGCTTTTTTATTTATTATTTGTATGCCAACATGTGTGACAAATTCACTACAAGCATGTTGTATAACTAAGCGCTTAAAGACTATAACCAATAGCTTATTAAGATTAGCAGAGATGTAGATATAACATTGATTCAGAGTATGCATAAGTTGTTTGATTAAATGTACAAAGTTAAAAAGGTTTTGTGTAAAAATCTTTGTAGAGAGTGTTTCTAAAATCTAATGGAACAAGGTCTGAAGGAGGAGTAGATAAAGTAACTAAACCTATGGAAAGTTCAAAGTATTCCAATCTTTGTTTAACTGTAAGTCAGGAACATGAAACCTCAAACTAAACTCATAAACATTTATTTTTCTCTTTCGATTATGATTACTTATTATTTTCTTCAATGCTTAAATACACGCATTTATATAGTTTCTCTCCATGACATGTCACACACAAGGATTTTATTCTCCAAGTTCTCATAATTGAATCTTTATGAGTTAAGACCCGTCTCACCGTATATTAGTATAAAAGTAGCAATGTTATCACTATGCTTGGTTTTAGTTAGCTAATTCCCTCTTCGTAGTTCTGATTGATTCATCTTTTTGATTTCGAACTTTGATTTACTCTTACGTGTAATTTAAAGGATGACCAGTTTATAGACATGTTTAGGCTGTAATATACCATAAATTGGTAACTCATGTCTTTTAGGTCACCTTCTTATACGATATTCTGGTCTCAAATTTACAATTATAATTAATGGTCCAATTAATCAGTTATTTTGATCTTCTTATTTGAGTATGAAAAAGTACTATGCAAAAGCCCACACTAGGATAAGTCCTAATATCATCTTCTTCATTTTACTAATTTAAAATTCATAACTAACACCTTCGGCCACCGCCAAACTCACAAAGATTCTCCTTCCATCTTTTATTGTTTCAATAAAAACACTTCCCCTACCAACTTCTTTAGTTTCACTCCCCACTACACTAAAACCACCGTATCCACCCTTATAAAATGGAGCCGCCTTTAGTAAACTAGAGTACATACGAGACCTCCAAAATTTTACCCAAACCTAAAAAAGCATCCTCTGGTTGTCATGAACTTTCCTTGAAAATACTGTTCATGTGGTAAAGAAAAGTTAAGGAAGTTTTTGCAATGAAGAAATGTTAGTAAGGCTTATTCACTTTTGGGAATCTCGAAACTACACAAAAGAAAACATCTTGATGGACTTCAAATTAGAGGTATATCGTCAGGACTTCCTCTTAATTAGTTAAATACTATTTCATCCCTAGTTCAATACTAAACTCACATAATTAATAGGGTAACACTATTAAAAGATTCATCTTCGCTAGCCTGGTTTTGGCTATGAGCAAGCTTTGAAACCAAATCTGTTTACAAGATCCAAAAAATTCATGGTCACTCCTTTGAAAAAGCTTACAAAGTGTCAGACCACAAATACTTCATCTGCTTCTCTGACCAGACAACCATTGTCGAAGTACTTAAAGGAATGGACTTCTTAACAACCAGTAATCCGGACTGCGCAATTTAGTTAATTAGCCACCATAGCTAAAGGTTAAAATGACCTCTTCGGGAAGTTAATATCCTAAAATTATAAGTGCAATTTTCCATCAAAAACATGTACTAAAACAGTGATGGAAACCTCCAATTCCCCTCACAGAGGACATGACCCCATAAGTTTCTAGAAATATATATGAGGATAGAATCTTCTTGCACCTGTTGATGGGAGAGTACCTTTTTACTCCTTATACTTTCTTTGTGCAATATTAATAGTTACTTCCATGTTTCTTTTAGACATAACAACTAGATAATCCACATATACTTTTAAGAAAACATTGCTCTAAATTTTTGAACCATATGGAATAACGCGAATGTCAAGCTAGTTTTCATCCTCATCACTAATGTGAACCCACAAAAATTGTATGTAACTTTTTTTAAACTACATGTTGCGCATAACATCTTAATGACTCTATTTTTTTTACAGAAGTTACCATGTCTAACAGAGGAACACCAAGTGGTTCAAGTGGACCTTTAGTTGAGGAGATATACAGGACGCTGATGCATGTCGACTTCGCAGTGTCAACATTCCCGGATACAGAAACTTTAGGAAACCTTGGTATCCTCGAACAAGTCAGGGACATATTGGGGCACATGGATATATCAAGTATACTTGCAATGGAACATAATGCTCGCTAGAAACATACATGCATGTTCCTGGCCTCTTTAGTAGTATTCTACTCTGAAGGGTGGGAAGGTGATCATAATGGGGGAGGTTTTATAACCTTCAAGCATTTGAATGGCAAACCTGAAACATTCAGTTTCCTTCACTTGGACGCTATTTATGGTTTCCAATGTCAGAGGTTTTAACCAGATGCATTTGAGAATGTTCCAGACGAAACAGAGCTTATCTGGGATGTGATATGGTCCAAGAAGTTCTTGGCAAGGAAAACCAAGAGTGCATGCATCCGCCACCCTGCAATTAGATATGTCCACCAAATTATCGCAAACTCATTTTTTTCTCGACAAGATACCAACAATATTTTGGCAGAGGAGATGGATTTCTTGCGTCTGGGCATCTACCAACATGTTTGCAACACCCTGCAGGACGAAACCTTATTTCCTAACATCATTGCAGCAAGACCTTGCCCCCTGAAGATATTCCTGCAGCAGCTATTGAAGTTTAAAGACCTTGGTTGGGTCAAAAGGGCAAGGACGACATCTCAATTAAGAATCAGAGGGTGGATAGCGCTGATTTTTCTTCACACCATAGGACAGCCTGGTAGAAATTTTTGGATATAGAGGTTGATAGATATTGATTACCTGACTGAGATTCAATTTATAGTGGGAGAGATGGGTAATCAATTTTGCTACCAGTTTAGGACGTCGAACAACATGAAGGAAATCTTTCTTCTCCCAACCATCCGGCAAACCACTTTCAAAAGGCGTGAGAATTTATCTTTCATCCACAATACCTCCAACACCAGGGAAATTGTTTCATCATTGACAACCCTGAAATCCTTAACTGACAACCTTTCACCCCTCTCCCTAGATGAGGATTCGTCCAACTCCCAATCTTGAGATAACTGAGGTCCATCTCCACCTGACCATTGTATAATCCGCTTCATTATCATTTGCTTCTGTTTCCTGTTTCTTCATGTTTTTCATGTGTTTATGCTTTTAATTTCCTGTCTAACCCCTAAGTTCTCCTGAGAAATTGGATTACACAAGAGATTGTGTAATTCGAGTTTGGGGGAAGATTCAAGGGTTTCTATCTAATGAAGTTTTTTTTGTTTTTGTTTCTTGATCTCCATTCATGCATATCATCTAAAGCATAGAAAAAGCATAAAAATTTGAAAATTTTTCAAAAATCGTCTTAAAAAAACAGAGTGTTCATGTAGTTGCATTGAGGTTGTTAGGATCATAAGTTTTTCATCTGCATCTGCATAGGGAACTAGGATGATAGTAACCTTATAAGTATGTTGTTTTCTTAGGTAGTATCAATGCCCTGGTTATTAGTTATCTAATGCATCCTGATTAAGTCTGAAGTAAGACTGCACCATACTTAGAACTAGAAATTGCATAATCCTTTCTTTTCTGAAGCATGTTGTGATATGAAGTTCACCTCTGTTTATTAGAACATAAAACTGACATTTAATTATCATGTTTATGTGTTGGATTTGAACTCATGGATAGCATGTACATATTTGAATTATCTTCTACCATTTCTCCACTCTTGTTAATCCAAGTAGAATCCTTACGCTTGAACCTTGCCTTTTTCAAGCCATGAATCTATTACCGAGTGTCAGGTCTTTTATGGAATGAGCTTGGTAGAAAGTGTTAGGTTCGAACTGACAGGAATTGAATCTCATGTAGTTCTAGTCCATGCTTTTTAGACTAGATCGGACTATGTGGGATTTGATTCATGGTATTGGGGTTGGTTTGAAAAAGGGAGAAAACATGTGGGAAGCTGGTAAAAGAAAGGGTATGGTTATGAACTTAAGGAGAGGGAAGGAAAAGAAAAGAAAACAGAAATATCTAGTAAAAAGGTTGGGGGAAAAAGATATGAAACATATGGTTAGTGCAGAAACATAAAAAGGAAATGACAAGAAAAGAAAAGGGTAAAACCCCAAGAAGTTAGTGAGAAAGCACAAAAAGATCAAAAACCATAGGCACTAAAATTAGGAAGTCACTAAATCCGCTAGAAATCAAATAAAAAAGAAACCTCTCCTAAAACCTGTTAAGGAAAAGATGAAAAAGGGGGAAAATGTGAACGACTAAGATCATTAGAAACTTAAAAGGATAGAATTAGGGTCTCCTACTGGGTTTAGAATCAGGGAAATATTAGTTCCAAAAAATTTGGGTAGATGAGATTATGTTCTTCTATGCATTGAAGTGTTCCTACCTTTGACATTCTGCTAAAGATCATTCCTTTTTCGGGAGAACCCTGTTTTGAAAAGTAGCCAATGTATAAAGGGGTCATTTTTATCCTTTAACCAGTCCCTTAGCCAAATGAGTTCAATGAATGTGCATTACTTGATCCACGGTTTCTGTCTAATAAATGTTAAAGATGTAAATGGATTTGAATGCATAGTGGAAGTTGGAACTGATTTGGAACGAACTTTGATGAGTATGACTAAAGTTTTTAAGTAGGATGAGATTGGTTTGCATTATAGAACTAGTAACCTGGACATTGGTATTTCCTATTTTATTAGCATGTATTGGTTCTGAGTTCCCACTTTCAAACTTTTCTTCTAGGCTTCTGAATTACTTTCTTGATGGCAAGCAAAGATTTAGTTTGGGGGAGTTGATGTCTCTGCATTTTAGTGGTTTTAAGAATCTATTTATCATCATTTTAGGGGCATTTAGATGTCAATATGTTGCATTTAGGACTTTATTAGTAACTTTGCATTTTCAGGAAATTCTGCATTAGCTTTCGCATACATGTGCATTTTGGAGATTTTTCAGGACTTTCGGGAGTTTTCAGAACATTATTGAAAATTTGGAGAAGGAAAGGGAAATGCACGGGATGGAACCAACTCAAACAAAACTGGACCAACTTCTTTAATTCGAGCCAAATGAGTTTTCATATCTAGCCAAGGGAGACTCCACGTTGGGCCAAAGCCACCTCGACCTCGGGCCAAACTTGGCTCGATCACACCTAAAACTTGGCTCAGTCATGGGCCAAGTCACCCCGGCCTCGACCAAGTCTTCAACTCGATCACGGGCCTTTACCTCGATGTGTCGGCTCGATCACCTTGATGACCCGGCCGATTCTTGGATCGGTCACCAAGTCTCGCGCCTTAATCACACTCGGCCATCCGCCTCTATCTCGTCCCAAGCCACCTCGAGCAACTCAGCTCGATCACCCAAGACACCTCGAGCAACTCAGATCGATCACCCAAGCTTACACATCGAGCTGCCTCGACCTTCTGGCTCGATGACACCTCGAGCTACGCCTCGACCTTCTGGCTCGACGACACATCGAGCTACGACTCGACCAAATATCAGTTTTAGTATGAACCAAATTTAAAGATCAAGATCAATCATTATGTTTTGTCTTTTAGCGTTTCTAGGGCTTTTCTGAACTTCTATATAAGTCCTAAAAATGCCTCTTTTTGGACTAAGCTTTATTTTTTTCCATTTTGGGTTTTTGTCTTAGGTTTCTTTTCTCTCTGTTTTTCTTTTGGGGTTCTTGTTGATCAAAATCCAAATTTCTTATGAAGTTTATGTTTAGTTTCTGATTTATGTATTTTCATGTTTAGTTTAAGGTTGTGAACTATCATCATTTCTGGGTTTTGTTACTGTTTCATTAGACCATGGTTTTTCTGGGTTGGTGTTCTTGCTGTTCTTGATCATCATCTTCTGCATCTCTGATTTTTCGTCTTGATCATCATCCTCTGGTTTTTACTGTTATTGACTTTGTTGTTCTTACTGTTCTTCATAGTTTGACTTTTGATCATGATGTATTGTTTAGAAGTTATATTTTCTGGTTTTCCTGATTTCATACCCACCATGTGTAGTGAGTAGTTACCCAAGTTTCTAAAGATGGGGTAGACTGGTGTTGAATCCTTGTTTTTCCTAGATGCCTAAGTTGATTGTCTTTAGATCCCTCCTGTTTCACTGATCTTCATGCTTATTTCTTTCTGATCAACTGAAATATGATATTAAACATTTCTAAACCCAGAAGGTGTATGATGAAATGTGTGAACAAGTGATTTCAGAGATTTGCATACCTAGCCTAAGTGATTAGATGTTTAAGGTGTTTATTGGCTTTAGCAGATTGGTTCTTCATGCCTGCTAGGTAGTGTACCGTTAACGAGAGTTAGGTTTAGTGATTGTTTAAGTTGAAATCATTTATCAAGAGATTGGACTTGGTTGTTTATGAATCTGCTGTCTAGGGATTAACTCATTGTTTGAGGTATGCTAGGTGTCTAGGTAGTATAGAGAGGATCACTGGTCAATTACCCCCATCCTTAGCAACTACTTCCCCTTTGATTGCATTTTACCCCCTTTTTCTTCCCTGCTTTTACTTCACTTGCTGCTTATCCCTTTAGCATTTACTTATGCAATTTAACTTTCACGTCCTGTTTATTTTTCAGCATGTTTTGTTCGTTTAGGACTTGTTAGATAAAACCCCATTTTCTTATTTGGCTTCAATCAGTAGACCCAATTGCTTCTAGAGTGGTTAATAACACACCGATTTGGATTGACACCTATTCATACTGCAATGATATGATAGTGTGATAGGAATTGTCACCCTCATTCGAGAGCTTTGAAAAATAATGTTGCCTAATGTTTCTTTTGCAAATGAAAATTGGGAGGCATGTATTTTGGGTAAACATTGCAAATTAGTTTTTCCTAAGTCTAATGAAATTTATGATAATTGTTTTGATCTTATACAATTGAATGCTTGGACTTCACCATGCATGTCTAGGGAAAATCATAAATACTTTGTTACATTCATTAATGATAAATCTAAATACACTTGGTTTACATTACTTCCATCAAAAGATAGATTATTTGAAGACTTTGTTAATTTTCAATCTTACATTACTATCCACTTTAATGCCAAAATAAAAATTTTAAGATCCAACAATGGTGGGGAGTATACTAGCAACACTTTTAAGGGACATCTAGCCAAGCATGTTATTATACATCAAATGAGCTGCCCATATACTTTATAATAGATTGGAGTGGTCGAGAGGAAAAATCGGAACCTTATGGATATAGCTAGATCAATGATGTTCCATGGCAATGTTCCTAAACGTTTTTGGAGTGATGTGGTGATATTGTCATGCTACTTAATCATTCGCACTCCAACCCAAGTCATAAAAGACATTTCTCCTTTTGAATTACTTAACAAGATTAAACCCTCTCTTACTCATCTAAAAGTGTTTGGTTGTGTTTGTTTTGTTCTTGTACTAGAAGATCAAAGGACAAAGCTTGATGCCAAAAGTACAAGATCCATGTTCATTGGATACTCATCAAATCAAAAGGGTTACAAATGCTATGTACTTGAGGCAAGGAAGGTCTTAGTGTTAAGAGATGTTAATTTCATCGAGACTAAAGCCTTCTATGATGAAAAGAATTGGGATGCCTTAAAACATTTTCCCACATCAACCTCGGGTAGGACAGAAAACCAAAGGAGGATATTGGAAAATCTAGGAGTCACACCTAATTCTCCTATTCGAACTAATGAAGAACCTCATCAACAAGAATTCATACCACCAAAACAAGAAGAGGTTGCTCCGGATTCACAATTTCATGATCAAGGGGGAGTAGATCAAGAACAAGGTCAAGCAGTGTAACCTCCAACCTTAAGAAGGATTACAAGAATAAAGTATCCTCCATCACATTGGATAAACACACGGGTCTATTACATCACAGTGGCTCACCCCATTCAAGATGTTTGCTCGATGAAAAAGTTCCCAAAGGATCAACAAGTATTTGTAGCCAAGTTAGATCAAGCTCAAATACCAAGATCTTATGGTGAAGCTATAGAGAGTAAAGACTGAAAAATTGGCATTCACAATGAACTTAATGCAATGGAGAATAATAAGACTTGGAGAGTGGTAAATCTATCCAAAGGAAAGAAGGTTGTGACATCTAAGTGGGTCTTCACGATTAAATACAAACCTAATGGGGATATTGAAAGACATAAAGCAAGTTTAGTAGCTAAAGGTTTCACTCAAAAATATGGGGAAGATTATCTAGAAACTTTTTTACCGGTTTCTAAGCTTCACACGGTTAGAGTCATCACGGCTATAGCTACAAACCTAAGTTGGGACTTATGGCAAATGGATGTAAAAAATGCATTCCTTCAAGGAGACTACTTAGAAGAAGTTTACATGATACCACCACCGAGACTAGAAGCATAAATCAGCCAAGGAACTGTTCTCTGACTTGATAAGGCCATATATGGTCTTGAAGAATCCCCAAGGGCCTAGTATCACAAATTGAGTTCAACTCTTATCAAAATAGGCTTCATCAAATCAGAAGGGGATCACACTCTCTTCACACAACACGACTAAAGAGGTATTGTTGTCATCCTCATATATGTTGATGATATAATCATCACAGGGGATAACAAGGTAGGAATTCAACTTACGAAAGATCATCTTAAGTCTATCTTTGATATTAAGGATCTAGGTGAACTAAGGTACTTCCTTGGAAGAGAAGTATGTAGATCCGAAAAGGGTCTCTTTCTATCCCAAAGGAAGTACACTCTTGATATACTTTATGAAATAGAAAAACTTGGAGCAAGACCTGATATATGCTTTGATGTTGATTTACTTAACAATCATTTGGCCTGATATATGCTTTGATGTGAACCAGGTAAGCCAACACATGCAAAGCCCCAAATTGCACCGTTGGAACATGATTGACCAGATATTGAGGTATCTAAAGGGAGCCCCTGGCTAAGGTGTTTGGACGGGATGCAACAACAACAGATAGATAGTAGACTATTGTGATGCTGATTGGGCTGGAGACATGAATGACAGGAAGTGTAGGACTGGATATTGTACATTCATAGGAGACAATCTTGTGACATGGAGAAGCAAGAAGCAAAAGATAGTCTCTTGTTCAAGTGCTGAAGCGGAATACCAGGCCATGAGAAAGCTAACCAACGAGTTGATTTGGTTAAAAGGGCTATTGAAGGATTTAGGGATCGAGACACATGACCCAATCACTATGCATTGTGATAACCAAGCGGCCATCCATATAACATCAAACAATGTATTCCATGAGTGAACTAATCATATTAAAGTGGATTGCCACAAAGTTAGACAATCAGTGGAGCAAGGCATTATCCTACCTTGTTACACTAGAAGCTCGACTCAATTGGCCGACATATTCACTAAAGCGGTCAGCCTTAAAGTTTGTGAGTTCATCCATGATAAACTTGGACTCAAAAACATCATCAAAGAATGATTCCTCTAACCATGGAGCATGTACTCTTTTCCTTTGGAGAGTTTTATCCCAAGTGGTCTTCTCTCTAAAGGTTTTAATGAGGCTTGGTATTCATGGGTCCAAGTTCAAACCATTCATCACATATTGAACTTGAAGGGGGAGTTTTGAGTTTAGGAATCACCGAACAAGACTTAGAAAATGGTAAAGAGAACTTTCAGAAGTAGAGGATGAGTGAAAACTATTGAAAAGGGCCAAAAGAAATGAAGAAAATACGACTTGTCCAAAATTAGGACAAGTTGGGTGAAGTCTCGACGACCATGCGCATATATAGGCCAACCATGCGTATATATGGGCCAACCATGCGCAAAACATCGAGTCGGGATGAAAAAGATGTATTCAGTAAATATAGCGTGTGTGGAAAGACATAAATGTGGGACGCAAGGCATCAGGATATGTGCGCATACAAACTTTGGCCTGAGTAGAGAATGCGCATAATTGAGCCAACCATGCACATTATCAGACAATGGTCATCGAGAAACTCGGCCAATAGGGACGCTCGACCAAAACCAACAGTCTATGGACCAAATTTGGTTTGTGTGGGCTATTTTGCATAAAGAACATTCTCGAAGAAGAATTATAGTCGTTGGATGTGTTTTGGATGAGCATCCTCATTCTTAGTTTAAGTGTGCGCTTAAATGGATAAGGTGATCTCAAAAACACGTACATGCGCTTTGAAACTTTTAACTTTTAACACTAGATTACGCTCCATTTTACCTTTGTAATTAATTTCTTTACCATTTTAGGGTGATCCTAGGCCTATTTAAATTTTGTAAGTGACCGCCGCATTTCACTAAGGAAGAAAAGTTTCCTCTTTTACTTCATTCTCTCTCGACATTCTACCTTTTTCTCTTGTTGTTGAGGTTAATCCACCAGAGATTAAGCTTATCATTCTCTCAAATCCTCAGTTTCCATGATTCTTTTTTATACAACGATGTGACAGTCCGCATATACCTTTGGAGAAACATTGCTCTAAATTTCCAAACCATATTGAACACTGCAAATGTCAAACTTGTTGTTATCTTCATCACTACTGCGAACCCAAAAACAATTGGAAGTAACTTTATGCTACTAATCCTTCGTATTTTATGATAATTGATTTAATTTCTTCTTAGAATCAATTCCATTTTCGACTCATGTTTCGTAGACACTATAGCGAGGAAAATTTTCCAATATATCTAATTCATGAGATCAAATGAATTTTCTTTCGTTTTACTTTTAAGGATAGTTACAAGATGCAAATGCATACTCATGACTAATAAATTTTAAACATAGTAATACAATCGCATTCTAAATTTTCTTTAGTTTATGAAGTTGAGTACTTTTTACAATTGGATATTGAAAAATTCAGCTAAGCCTAATCAACATAATTTTCTGGGCACTCTCTTTTTTCTACCATTATTTTGAGGAGGTATGACCCTAAGTTCCACGTCATCCACTCGCCTTTTCGTAGATTCACAAGTCTTTTAAACTAAAGAGCTTCTGAAACGGTACACATCTAAACACACACACTAGTTTCTTTTGTGGCATATTCGCAATCTAATTTATAATGGTCTTCATAATAGTTTGGGCGATGATGTGCACACAATAATTGAAGTGAGCAGTTCGATTTCTGCTATAAACAAATTGGAGACAGTAAGCTTGAAGTTAATTTACCAATTCATACGGAATGAACATCCACATATACCGTCTAATCCTATCTAATTTTATGTAAAAATATATATTCAATCTTGGTATCAATACATACTATCGTACATTTAATAAAGAATAGAAATGTATCTTTCTTACTTTCTACGAATTTTTCTGAGCGGCATCATGAATCTCATTACTTTTCGACGCATTTGATGTTCTTTTATATATATGAATTTTGTTTACCATGTTTCTTATAACTTTGTTCAAGTGTACGCTTTTTAATCTAATTATGTACTTACCTAATGTGTTTGTCTTATTTTAATTTTCTGCCTTAGTGGTTACGTTTTGTGCTTATCTCAGTTCACCTATGTTCCATTTGACTAGCACTAAACATATATGTTATATCCCTTCTACAAACCATTGAAATATTATTTGGATCATAGTTAGTTATTATAACTCCCTCGATTATTAGGTTTTCATTTGAATAGTATATTATAAACACTTACAATTTTCATTCACCCTCATTTCATATTTGGCAAAACAAAAAGCAAGCTTCTAGTGCTTTGCTACTATCACGGATGTGTTACATGGTTGGTGATAGTATTACATCTCATGCAGCGGCTGTAAAAAAAAAAAAAATAGAAATTTTGGCAACAATAACGACCTACCACAATTGCAAGAAAAGCAACAATAATGTTCACTAGATTTGTTTACATTATACATTTCAAATATATAAATAATCTAGTTTAACCTCCCAGATATCATTTTGAAGTTACAGTGAAAGATAAAATTGACGATGTGAAAATTTTCGTGATATTTGATAATGATGGCACAAAAATTGAACGCAAAGCATCTAATGTCCTATAAAATTTCATTGAGGTTAAGTCACATATAACATACTCCTCCTATAATTTTTTAGAACTAAATAACTTCCAATTGTCTAATATTGCAAGTTGAAGGGAGGAAAGTTGTTGAAGTGTGCAGAAAAAAAAATTCTCATCCTACAAATCTCATCGACCACACCTACAAATTTCAAGTGAAGATTAAGGAATAAAACTTCTATGCACCCTAACAAACTTTCATGCTACCCCATTGGATATCCAATTGTAGAATATGAACAAATAAGTATCACTGTTTCGAACTTGAAAGTCCAAACAGCATATGTTAATCTCATAGAAAACGAATCTTCGGAATTGGGAGAAGTCGTTCGTTTGAAGAAAAAAAGTGTTCCCGTCTTGAATCTTGAACCCATCTCCGGTTTTTAGTTTATAAACTGGCGTAAACTATTTTTTATATTCATTTTTTTGCTATTTGAATTTATCTTTGGTTATTTAACATTTTTATTTTGTTTTTGGATGTTTTAAGACATGAATCATTAAAAGGGTTTATTAGTTTATGAATGATTTATATATTTTGGTGGATAAATGAATATGATATTAATGTGCTAAATCACAAATTACAGTTTAACACATACGTAGTGTGGGCAACATATGAATTATTTCATATTTAAATTATTGCTCTAATTATGGACTTTTTATTAAAAAACAAAAATCTTAGGTAATGAAAGTTGTGATTTTGTAATAATTGCTCAGATTAATAAACTCAGTATATAATATATAATGAAAGTTAAGATTAATAAAGAAATAATTACTAAACTTGAAATTTAGTTTAATTCCTTAAAAAAGAAAAACACTATGGAAGATACTCAAAGTAAAAATAAAAAGAGAAAATATGGGGATAAAAACATTGCATGGAGAAAATGTATAATGGAATATTTTAAATTCGTTTTCAAAAGATACGTTGGAAATTTTGTAAAAATATGTAAAACTTTGCTATTTCTTTCATTTTAAATGATGTGTGAAAGATTACAAAATTAGTTGTTAATAGGTATGACAAAGAGGTCTATATCGTTTCTTCGTTACGTATGGGCTACAGGGTTGCTAATTTATGTTGTGTTGAAATGATTATGCTTTTTTTTTGACAACAAAGAAGGAAAAAGATAACAAAACTAGTGAGAAGAGGACGAGCACAAGCTCGGAAGAGATGTGTTAACATAAACAGATAATACATTTTTCTGTCTTGCAAATCGTGCGAGGGTATCCGCCGTCACATTCCAAGATCGTTTCCTATGAGCTACTTCAAAAGGTGGGATGGTGGACTTGAGGAGATTGATTTCTGCTAACTCAGCACCAAAAATCGGCCAATCCTCCGGATTCTTTAGAACACTTACCAACTCTGTGGAATCAGTAATGAAAAGCTGACACATCCTACCCATGGATGATAATGTTTTGATTGCCCACATGAAAGCGAGTAATTCAGTGTGCAGAGATGACTTACCTCCCCGTACTCCCGCACAGCCAAACAACTGCATGGCGGTTCCAAAATGAGGTACATACCACCCTAAACCACTTATAGAGTCACCGATTTTCCAAGAGCCATCGAAGAGACACCAATCCACCGAGTTGGGGATGGATTCGGGAGAAACACTTATTGGCTGTCCGGATGATTGATCTGGATGAACAACGCCAGAATTGACGGCCAACCATTCTTTAGCCTCCGAATGAGCTAAATCTAAGGTATCTCGTGGATCCCAATCCGAGTTATTGAAGCATTTGGCATTTTGTGCTTTCCAAATATACCAAATCAACCACGGGAAAACCTGTAAATTTTTTTTGTGAGGTTAGGTCTCCTGCACCCTCAATCAAATAGCTTATGTTCTCAAACAACTTATCCGAGGAAAAAACTCCTGGACAGGTGGGAATCTGAGAAAGAGCCCAGCACTGTAAAGCTGGTGGACAAACAAATAAAGCGTGATTAAAGCTGTTGAAATGATTATGCTGAATTTGATAATTCATGAAATCAATCATGAATTTACCAACATTTATTACTGTATAGTCGAACAATCGCTGTGTACATAAATAGTTTATGTGTCAAGTATTTGAATTTTCTAAGTATACAACTTAACATCGTAAATATTCTTTGTATACATTTTCTTTGGAATATATTAAGCCAATATTCATGGCTTTCTTCACGTTTTATATAATTTAGGTGTAAACATACAACAGGAATGTTTGTTTAAATGCAATATTAAGTCATTTTACCTTACATGAATTTGCTTATATTTAATTTTTGTAAACATGACATCATCAATCAAACGAGTTGTCCATATACTCCACAACAAAATAGAGTGGTCGAGAGGAAGAATAGGCACCTTATGAAAATAGCCCGATCCATGATGTTCCATGCCAAAGTTCCTAAACGGTTTTGGGGAGATGCGGTTGTGTTAGCTTGCTACCTATTCAACCGAACTCCCACTCAAATTCTAAAATACATCTCCCCTTTTCAAGTACTTAATAACATTAAAACCTCTCTTAACCATCTAAAAGTTTTTGGGTGTGTTTTTTTTGTCCTTGTCCCAGGAGATCAAAGAACAAAGCTTGATGCCCAGAGTACAAGAGTTATGTTCATTGGATATTCATCAAATCAAAAGGATATAATGTTATGTTCCCGAGACTCGAAGAGTCTTAGTATCAAGGGATGTCAAGTTCCTTGAGTCCCAATCTTTCTTTGAAGAAAAGAATTGGCATCATTTGAAAGACTTATCCACCTCATGTTCGAACAGAGCTGAGAACCTAAGGCGCATCTTAGAAAACCTTGGAGTAACCACAAGTGCTCCTGCCCCTAGTCACGAACAAACCACTTCCTTACAATCACCTATCCACCTTGATCATGAAGGGGGGGGGGAATGAGAGTGAATCCTTGGCTTATATATTTGACATTGGACCTCAAACTCAAGAAGCTCGGGATTCACCATTTCATGATCAAGGGGAGCAATAGAGGATCAAGAAGAAGAAGTGAGTGAAGAAAAACAACCAGAGCCACCAGCCTTGAGAAGAAGCACAAGGATAAAATATCCTCCATCAAAATGGATTAACACCCGGGTCTACTACAACAATGAAGCCGTAGCTCATCCAATTCAAAAGGCATGTTCTATGGCGAGTTTTCCTAAAGAACATCAAGTGTTTACTAGTAAGTTGGATCAAGATCGAGTCCCAAGGTCCTACAATGAAGCTATTGAGGCAAATGAATGGAAGGTGGCCATTGAAAGTGAACTCAATGCTATGGAACACAACAACACTTAGAGAGAAGTTGACCTTCCAAAAGGGAAGAAGGCAGTGACATCAAAGTCGGTATTCACCATTAAATATAAAATCAATGGAGACATTGAAAGACATAAGGCAAGATTAGTGGCTAGAGGCTTCACCCAAACCTATGGAGAAGATTACCTAGTCACCTTTGCTCCGGTTTCCAAACTTAACACAGTTAGAGTCATCTTAGCAATAGCTACAAACTTAAACTGGGATCTACGGCAAATGGACGTGAAAAACTCCTTTCTCTAAGGAGACTTAGAAGAAGAAGTCTACATGAGACCACCACCAGATCTTGAAGCTAGAATTGGCCAAGGAAAATTTTGTAAGCTCAACAAGGCTATATATGGTCTTAAACAGCCGCCAAGAGCATGGTACCATAAGTTGAGTTCAACTCTCATAACAATAGGCTTTACAAAGTATGAGGGAGCTCACACTCTATTCATTCAATCTAGCCAAAGAGGTAAGGTTGTCATCCTCATATACGTTAATGATATAATCAATACTGGGGATGACAAGGTAGGTATTCAGCTTACAAAAGATCATCTTAAACCTGTCTTTGACATTAAGGATTTAGGAGAACTAAAGTATTTTCTTGGCATTGAAGTATGTGATCCGAGAAGGGTCTCTTCTTTTCCCAAAGAAAATACACCCTTGACCTCTTAAGTGAAACATGAAAGCTTGGGGCAAACCCTTGCAAAACTCCCCTTGAGGATGGCTACAAAGTCATGAGAGAGGGGGAGATTGAAAGCGAGCCATTTGGAGATATTTACCAATATAGAAGGATGGTTGGTAAAGTGATTTATCTTACTATCACTCGATCAGACATATGCTTTGCTGTGAATCAGGTGAGCCAATACATGCAAAGTCCCAAGAAGCATCATTGGAATATGATTGATCAGATTCTAAGATATCTCAAAGGAACTCATTGCCAAGGTGTTGGGATGGGGCATACCAACAACACGGAGATAATGGGGTATTGTGATGGAGATTGTGCCGAAGATAAAAAATGACAAGAAGTCCACTATAGGGTATTGTATATTCATTGGTTGTAACCTTGTTACTTGGAGTAGCAAGAAACAAAACATTGTCTCTTGTTCTAGTGTCGAGGCCGAGTACCGGGCCATGCGGAAGCTAACTAATGAGCTAGTATGGCTTAGAGGATTTCTAAAGGATCTAGGCATAGAGTCATCAAGACCTATTACAATGCATTGTGATAACCAAGCGGCAATACACATAGCATCCAACAACGTCTTCCACCAGAGGACCAAGCATATCGAAGTGGATTGCCACAAAGTGAGACAAGTTGTGGAGCAGGGTATTACTCTCCCATGCTACAAAAAATGCGGATAAATTGGCCGATATCTTCAATAAGGAAACCATCATAAGTATTTTTGAGTCCATACATACAAGACTTGGACTCACAAGCATCATTCAAGATTAAGCTCCCTTAACCGTGGAAGCTTTGTACTCTTTTTCCTTTGGAGAGTTTTGTCCCATTGGGTTATCTCTCTAAAGGTTTCAATGAGGCAAGGCCTTCATGGGTTCCAAGTCAAGCCATTCATCACGGCTAGACTTGAGGGGAAGTGCTAAGTTTTGGTATTAAGGGCTGAATCTTATGAAGAAAAGTCAAGAGAAGCAAAAAGAGTGAATACGGACCGAAGAAAATGAAGGAGAGCCGACTGAGCCGAGTCTAGGCCAAGTCAGGTCTTTATCGGGTCTATATCGGCAACCATACACAAACTATCGAGCCAGGGTTGGAGTTACGCATAAATGAGCATTAGCATGTGAGACAAGCAAGGAACATGGAACGCAAGTAACGCGGATTATGCACATTATCGCAAGACCATGCCAAGTCGTCCATTTGGATATCGGACCCTATCGGTCCAAAGACTTGCATGTATTGGCTCCCATGGATCGCTAAGCCACTAAGCCAAGATGCAAGAAGACCAAGACATAAGGTCATGCGCATCATCGGATTAAGTCAGGCCTAGAAGGCTATGCGAGAAACTAGGCCAAGACTTGGATATGTGCATGGTCGTAACTCGGATATGCGCATGGTCATAACCCAGATATGCGCATAGTTTATCGAGAAAATTTACTTGATGGGAATCTCGGCCGAAATCACGATCTATAATCCAAACCAAGTTTACACGTGCCAAATGATGTCAAGAAGGATCTAGAATGAAGAAAACATATGTTGGAAGAATTTGGCTGAGGTTCACATTTTTGTCCAGATTCATTTCACATGTGGTCCCAAATATCAGTCCGTACACGCGCGTTTTGTCGGACTAAATTTGACCTTTCACTGTTTTACTTTGTAACCTTAAAACTTACCATTCTAGGTATGTTTAAGGATTCTATAAAAGCTTTTATGCGCTGTTTTCAATCATTAATAAGAAATATCTTATCTTTATTCTGTCTTTCACTCGAATACTCCCTATCTTTTTCTTGAGCGTAATCCGCCATGGATTGAGGTCATTATTCTCTCAAATCTTCATTAAGCCTCTTGTTATTGATTTGGGTGCTTCACACCATATGGTTAGTAATTCTGAATTGCTTAGGAAGTTAGAACCAGCTGTAGGGAATGTTATTATTGAAGGCATATGAGAACTTAATCTGTTTGATAAGCCATCTAAGGCATTATATATACCCTCTTGTTCGTGAGTAAGGTTACTAAAGATCTAAATTGCAATGTCATTTTCAGTCCTAACAATGTTTCATTTCAGGATATTGAGACAAGGAAAATCCTTGGTAAATGAGAAACAAAAGAAGGGTTATATGTGCTTGGAGATCACATGGAAAACCCTTATTTACATTCTGGTTTTTCAGTTAATATTAATTTTAATGTGAAAAATGTTATTTGGCATGCTAGATTAGGTCATCCTCATGTTAGATCCGTGTTCCCTAAGTCTACAACGATTTATGAAAATTGCTTTGATTTAATACATTCGGATGTTTGGACAGCACCTTGTGAATCTAGGGATCATCTTAAGTACTTTGTTACCTTTATTGATGAAAAATTAGAGTATACTTGGTTGACCTTAATGCCTTCTAAGGATAGGGTGCTAGATGCATTTAAAAACTTTCAAAGCTATGTAACTAACCACTTCAATTCCAAGATTAAAATTTTCAGATAAGATAATGGTGGTGAGTATACAAGCATTGCATTCAAGCAACAATTCAAGCAACATGTAGCTCAACATGGAATTCTACACCAAACTAGCTGCCCATACACACCACAAAAAATGGTGTAGCCGAAAGAAAGAATAGGCACTTAATGGAGGTGGCAAGATCAATTTTGTTTCATACAAATGTTCCAAAGAAATTCTAGTATGATGCGGTTGTGACAGCTTGTTACTTGATCAACCGAATACCAACCAAAGTTTTGGGAGATGTGTCTCCCTTTGAGGTATTGAACAAAGTTAAGCCTTGAATAAATTACTTACAGATGTTTGGGTGTGTTTGTTTTGTATTAATTCCAGGTGAACCAAGGAACAAGTTAGATGCTAAGAGTGTCAAAGCCATGTTTATTGGTTATTCCACAACTCAAAAGGGGTACAAGTGCTATGTACTAGAGACAAGGAAGATGTTAACTTCGAGGGATGTGCGTTTTATAGAAGAAAAAAGGTTCTATGATGAGAAGAATTGGGATAATCTCAAGGACATATTCAAGTCTCCATCCGATATAGCTACTAACCTAAGGCACATACTTGAGAATCTTGGCTTGTTTTCTCTTTATCTAATTTTCCTTTAGATCATCAAGTGTTTGTTGGCAAATTGGACCAGGAACAGATTCCAAGATCCTATGAAGAGGCTATGGAACAAAAGTATTGGAAAGAAGCCATTAACAATGAACTAAAAGCTATGAAAACAAACAACACTTGGATTGAAGAAACTCTTCCAAAATGAAAGAAGGCTGTGAGCTTAAAGTGGGTCTTTACAATTAAGTACAAGAACAATGGAGATGTGGAGAGGTACAAGGCTAGGCTTGTTGCAAGAGGGTTTACTCAAACATATGGAGAGGACGATTTAGACAACTTTGCACCTGTAGCTAAACTCCACACAGTAAGGGTCATATTATTCCTAGCTACTAATCTCGAATGGGGTCTTTGGCAGATGGATGTTAAAAATGCATTCCTTCAAGAGGAATTAGAGGATGAAGTGTATATGCATCCACCACCAGGGATGGAAAGTTCTGTAGCTAAAGAAAGGTTCTTATACTCAAGAAGATGATTTATGGTCTCAAGCAATCTTTAAGAGCTTGGTACCACAAGCTAAGCTCTACATTAAAAACACAAGGATTCAAAAGATCAGAATCGGATCATAAAATTTTCACCCTTCAAAGCCAAAGAGGTATAGTTTTCATCCTCATCTATGCGGATGATTTGATCATCTCTGGGGAGCTTAAATATTTTCTTGGGATAGAAATATTGAGAAAGCTAAGGAATTCATCAAGGCTAGATATAATACTAAGTAAGGAATAATATAAGTTGTGATTTGGCTCATGAGAAGAAGCTATTAAACTTACAAGACAAGCATTAAACCGAGAAGGGCTAAGTAAAGTATTCAAGTCTAAACATCTTCCTAAGGGCCCATACAAGTTCTAAGTTATCTTCCTAAAGGCCCATGCGAGTTCTAAGAGAAGCTTAGGCTTCTAGAAGAGAGGTTTAAACTCCTAAAAGAGCCGTTGGAATGAAGCAAAAAGAAGATTACATGAGCAGCATAGGGAAGTGAGCCATCCGCACCATTGGCCTTAGGAGCTGTCACTTTCGGCCTGAACTTCTGACTTGTGCATTGCTTACCTTAGCCTCTGATCTTGCACAGCCTATTCTACAGCCATTTAATGTCGACCAAGACCATTTTGAATTCATTTAAATTAGGTTGAAGTTGATTTGTCTATATAAACAATGTATCTACTTCTTTTGTAACTTAAGGAGAGAAAAACTCTCACTTCATTATTCTCAACTTCTATTCTCCCTAATTCTCGAGGTCTAAGCCTCAATACACTTAATCTCTTGTTCTCAAGCTATATGCTCATTCTTGGTTACTTAAATCTCTCTATCATTCTCTATACTCAATTCTGGTTACTTATTCGCTCAAATTCCCTAAGTGGTTCCTCATTCTTCTCTTTAGTTCTTCTCTTATTCTATGAGTTAAGTACTCAAAATCTAACATGGTATCAGAGCACAAGCTCCTAAACCTCTCAAGCTTCCGCATCTCATGGTTCATCTGGTTCAGCTTCTTTTTCAAATCGTTTTTAAGGCTGCCAAATGTGTTCTTGAGCTTCTGGTTTTACACAAATCTGTTTTTCAGAAGTTTCAAGTCTTCAAATCGGTTTTAATCGGTTAAAATTGGGTTTTAAAGCTTTGTATCTCTAGTATCTCTCTGGTTTTGAAGCATTGCTTCTGTTTTTTGAAGGCTAGAAGAAGATTTGAAGCTTTATCTCTCTCAAAAATCTGTTTTGAAGCAGTTAGCTTCTTCCTTTTTTTTTTTTAACCCTGGGTTTGAAGTTTCTTTTCCTCTAGTCTCTCAATGTTCTTGAAACATTGATTTTG
>OVBE01000496.1:0-49364 GCA_900406425.1 Iberis pinnata | reverse complement strand
TAAACCCTAAACCCTAAACCCTAAACCCTAAACCCTAAACCCCTAAACCCTAAACCCCTAAACCCTAAACCCTAAACCCTAAACCCCTAAAACCCTAAACCCTAAACCCTAAACCCTAAACCCTAAACCCTAACCCTAAACCCTAATTTAGAATTTAGTACTCTAAGTACGCAAACATCTTTGTTATTTATCTTAATTTAGAATTTATAAGGTAAAGAAGATCTATTCATTAGGTTTTGTAATAGATATGTGGTATTATGTTTTAGTTACCCAAACAACTGTTTGTGTAATTTGCATTTGAGAAATCATTTTCAAACAATGATTTCTCCTAATATTTAAAATTGTTGTTTGGGCAAATCATCACTCCTCTCCAGGTTTTCTACGGTTAATTTAAATTAGCAATTTTTTAAACTAAAAAACACTAAAATATTTAACCTCCATATTCATGTAAATGTTGATAAATGGGCTTCCATATGAACTTTGTGGAGGAGGAGCTCCATAACCTCCATGTCCCGTCGGCGCTCCATAACCACCGTAACCACGAGGAGATCCGTAAGCGGCGTGAGGTTTGTCGCTATGGGGCTTATGATCTCCTGCAGGAGAAGCGTACGGAGCAGATGGTGGTCCACCGTAAGGCGCGGATGATGGTGGAGGCTGAGCGCCGTACGGAACAGCGTAAGGTGAGGCGGTTGGTGATCCATACGGTGGAGGAGGATTTCCGCCGGAAAATCCATAAGGTTGAGGCGGTGGTGGATTTCCACCGTAACCGTAACCTTGACTCGTTGGAGGATAACCAGACATGGCGGAAGCTCTCAGAGATCAAAATAAAAATGTGATGATGTTAATTTAGCTAAGTCATATTTCTATTTCTGTAAGAACAATACACATTTGAATTTAATGTTCAGTATATTTACGAAAAGACCAAGGTGAAGAACGAATTGATACGTTGAGGGGTGTGATTGTAATTTTATAATATACGCTTTACACACGCGGGACGCGGTACTTTTTTTGTTCTGACGTATAAGTTCTTTAAAACTTCTGAGATTATCTCTGATTTCTGGGTTTTTCAAAAGTTTAAAATGTTTCACATAATTTGTTCTTAGATTCTTCTACTTGTAAAAAAGCTTGGTGTTGAAAAGGTGCGATTTTTATGTGCTTTTTTGAAAAGAGAATGATAAGAAAGTACTTTAATTTTGGAGAAAATTGAGAACATACAGGGCAGACGCCGACGAAACCACAGGCGGAGACGAGGAGGATGGGGACAACGACGACGGAGGAGATTGACACATTCATTGTCGGGCTTTGAAGTAAGCCATATTCCTGACGCCGTTATTGGTATTGAACATAGTAACGCTAGTAAGTTTAAGATCGCCATTAAGTTGTGTGTTAACACCATAATTCTCACAAGTATCTATTGGGGGGTTTGAGCTTTCTAATTATGAAATTAAGAAGAGTGACTCTGTTTTGTGTAATGAGGTCGGTGGGTGTGAAACTTGTTTATTGCCATTTATTCGTTTTGGTTTGGTAACTTTGGTTCATCTTGGTTTAGTAATTTTTCTTTTTGTCAAATCCGGTTTAGTACCTCTTTTTTTGTCGATTTAGTACTTGCGGAGGAAGATACTATTTTATTTAAGGTCTTTTCTATTGAGATAAAATTAAAAAAAAAAAAAAAAGACTCCAAAAATTCGAGATAAAATAGTTGAGATAAACAATTTGATGATCATGTTTTTTAGAAGAATTGAAACATATTCAATGATCTTAAAATGACACTAACCTCATCCGCGAAAATATATAAATAATGCCACTCATGAGGACCAATCAGAGTTTCAGTCATGATTACTGAATATGATGCAAAAATACCTTAAGAAAGTGATAAAAGCTTTATTTTCGATGGTCCAAATCATACTAGATTGATGTGCCTGTTGCAATGAAACCAGCGATTATAAGGACAATCTTATTGTGGTCTCTAACCACCCAATGAGGCTCCACTAATACAACTAGTTGTGGTCTAGTAGTATAAGGATCGAAATAATAATTTTTGTATCTAGTTGTGTTCCAGATTCGAGCTCACTTGAAACTACAAACTATTTGTTGGGTTAGTTGTTTTATGTGTTTCAGTTTGAATGATTCACATAATGAAAATACCCAAGGAACCATATTATCTCATACAATTATGGGCAAAAAACAAGGAATACATAAATTATCAAAACAATTTAACAAAAAAAGGATTAAAATTTCATGTGAAACAATGAAGCGCTAAGATCCGTATGTAACCTAGGCCAAATCTCCTTTTTTTCATTTTCTTCATAGTTTCAAGTCTAGAGCTTTTGTCTCCAAACTTAGTAGTTGAATATACCTCCCATTACACAATTAATATTGAGAATTAACAAGTTTCGTCCATCTATTATTATTACGAAAATTTGAAAGAAGAAATAAAAAGTAAATTTTAATTTTTTTCAATTTGACCAAAAAACAATTTGTTATAACCCACTAATTCCAAATATTTCGATCATTTTGGCGTTATTGATAAGACATTACATAACATATGCATTATTGATAATTAACATGTTTAATACATTTGTTATCGTTATGGGGCTATAAGGAGACAATAGAAACATGTTCTTAATTTTTTCAATTTAGCAAAAAATCATGGACTATATAACACAATGATTCTAAAAATTCGGTCATTTTTGACATTAATGATAAAACATCAACCAACTGGTTATTGTTAAGAAAACTCTAAAGAAGCAATAAAAAGTAGATTTTAATTTTTTCAGTTTCGGCAAAACTCATGGATTATAACCTATTGATTCCAAATACTTCGGTCATTTTGATGTTATTGCTAAAACACTATACAACTTATGCATTTTAATAATTTACAAGTTTAATCCATTTATTTGTAATTATGGTCATTTTGTCGTTATTGTTAAAACATTACACAACTTATACATTATTGATAATTAACAAGTTTAATCCGTTTGTTATTGCTAAGAAACTCTAAGGAAACATTACAAATAAATTTTCAATTTTTTTTCAAAAACCATGGACTATATAGTCCACTGATTCTAAAAATTTGTTTAATTTTGACATTATTGATAAAACATTACACATCCCATGGTTTTTGGCAAAAAAATTTACTTTTAAATTTTTCCTTAGAGTTTCTTTAACCATAATAAATGGACGAAAATTGGTAAATCCACTTATTCCAAATGTTTAAGTTATTTTGGTATTACTGCTAAAACACTATACAATTTATGCATTACTGATAGTTAGCAAGTTTAATCCATTTTTTTGTTAAGAAGGCTCTATGAATGGATTACAAATGAATTTTCATTTTTTTCAATTAGGCCAAAAACAATGGACTAGCCCACTGATTCCAAAAATTTTGGTCAGGTTTGACGTTATAAATAAAACAATACCCAATTAATGAAATACTGAGAATTAGCAAGTTTCGCCTCTTTATTATTTTTAAGGAAACTCTAAGAGAAATAAAAGGTAAAATTTAATTTTTCAATTTGGTCAAAAATCGTGGGTTAAAACCTACTAATTGCACTTATTTCGGTCATTTTATCGTTATTGCTAAGACATTACCTAATTTATGCGTTATTGATAATTAACAAGTTTAACCCATTTTTATTGTTAGAGAGACTCTAAAGAAACATTACAAACAAATTTTCAATTTGGCCAAAAACCATAGACTATATAGCCCATTGGTTCCAACAAATTCGGTTCATTTTGACGTTACTGATCAACTAATGTGATATTTTGAATTAACAAGTTTCATTCAGTTACTATCGTTAAGAAAACTAAGGAAGCAATAAAAACTATATTTAAATTTTTTCAATTTTACCAAAAATCATGGGTTATAACCTATTGATTCCAAATATTTCAGTCATTTTTGGCATTATTGTTAAAACACTACACAACTTATGCATTTTTATAACTAACAAGTTTAATCAATTTGTTATTATTAAGAAGACTTAAAGGAATTATTACAAATACATTTTCAATTTGTTTAATTTTCCAAAAACCATGGATTACCCATTGATTTAAAATATTTTGGTCATTTTGTCGTTTTTGTTAGAACATTACACAATTTATGCATTATTGATAAATAAAAAGTTTAATTCATTTTTATTGTTAAGAAGACTCTAAAGAAATATTATAAATATATTTTCATATTTTTGGTTAGTGAGACTCTAAGAAAGCAATAAAAGAAAATTTTCAATTTTTTCAGTTTTGCCAAAAATCATGGGCTATAGCTCACTAATTTTAAAAATTTTGGTCATTTTGACAATATTGCTAAAACATTACATAAACTATGCAATATTCAAAATTAAAAAATTTATTCGTTTATTATTGTTGATGAGACTAAGAAAGATATAAAAGGAAAATTCCAATTTTTTCAGTTTGCAAAAAAATTATGGGCTGTATAGCTCACTAATTCTAAAAGTTTTAGTTATTTTGACAATTTTGCTAATACATTACATAAAACTATGCAATATTAAACATTTTCATCCATTCATTATTGTTAACGAGACTCTAAAGAAACAACAAAAGGAAAATTTCAATTTGGTCAAAAATTGTGGGCTATATAGCTCATTAATTCTAAAAAATTGGTCATTTTGACAATATTGCTAATACATTACATAAACTATGCAATATTGAAAATTGAAAATTGAAAATCGAAAATTGAAAATTTTCATTTGTTTATTATTGTTAACGAGACTCTAAAGAAGCAATAAATGGGAAATGACATTTTTTTGTCAATTTGACAAAAAATCATGGGCTATAGCTCACTAATTCTAAAACTTTTGGTCATTTTGACAATATTGCTAATACATTACATACACTATGAAATATTGAGAATAAAACATTTTCATCCGTTCGTTATTATTAACGAGACTATATGGAAGCAATAAAAGGAAAATTTCAATTTTTTCAGTTTGGCCAAAAATCATGGGCTATATAACTCACTAATTCTAAAACTTTTGGTCATTTTGACAATATTGCTAATACATTACATAAACTATACAATATCGAAATTTAATTATATATATATATATATATTTATTATTGTTAATGAGACTCTAAGAAAGCAACAAAAAAAAATTACCAATTTTTCAGTTTGGTCAAAAATTGGGAGCTGTAAGTTTGGTCATTTTGACAATATTGCTAATACATTACATACACTATGCAATATTGAGACTTAAATTTCATCCGTTGATTTGGTTTTATGGGACTCTAAGGAAGCAATAAAAATTAAATTTCAGTTTGGTCGAAAATCGTGGGCTATAGTTCACTAATTCTAAATTTTTTTGTCATTTTGACAGTATGTCTAAAACATTACATAAACTATGAAATATTGAGAATTAAAAATTTTCATTCATTCGTTATTGTTAACGAGACTCTAAGGAATCAATAAAAGGAAAATTTCAATTTTTTCAATTTAGCTAGAAATAACGGGCTATAGCTCACTAATTCTAAAAAGTTGGTCATTTTGCTAATGCATTACATAAAATATGCAATATTGATAATCAAAAAATTTCATTGGTTTATTATTTTTAATGAGACTCTAAGGAAGAAATAAAAGGAAATTTTTAATTTTTTCAGTTTTGCTAAAAATCGTAGGCTGCTCACTAATTCCAAAAATTTTGGTCATTTTGACAATATTGCTAAATACATTACATACACTATGCAATACTGAGAATTAAAAGATTTCATCCGTTCATTATTGTTAATGAGACTCTAAGGAAGCAATAAAATGAAAATTTCAATTTTTTCAGTTTGGCAAATATCGTGGGCTATAGGTCATTATTCTAAAAATTTTTGTCATTTTGACATTATTGCTAATACATTACATACACTATGCAATATTGAGAATTAAAACACTTCATCCGTTTATTATTGTTAATGAAACTCTAAGGAAGCAATAAAAATTAAATTTCAATTTTTTGAGTTTGGCCAAAATTTGTTGGCTATACCTTACTAATTCTAAAAATTTTGGTCATATTGACAATATTGCTAAAACATTACATTAACTATGCAATATTTAGAACTAAAATTTTTCGTCCGTTTATTATTGTTAATGAGACTCTAAGAAAAACAATAAAAGGAAATTTCAATTTTTTCAGTTTTGCCAAAAATCATGAGCTATAACTCACTAATTCTAAAACTTTTTAGTCATTTTACAATATTGCTAAAACATTAAATAAATATGCAATCTTTAGAATTAAAAAATTTCATCCGTTTATTATTGTTAATAGGACTCTAAGGAAGCTATAGCCCAAACATGGTCTGATATGTTTAGGAAAAAACCAACAATAATAGGCTTTTAAATTTAAAAGCCTATTTTTGTTCGTTATTTCTGAAAATATTGGAATGTGTTATATTTCAATTAAATACAGTGTGTGGCTTTCTTTGATCTCTAGAGATTAACTCTTTATAAAGAAAATTGGATTTTCGAAAAGCAAAAACAGATTAGAATGAGACCAAAAAAAAAACAGAATACAACAATCTAATAAGCTTAGATGATTAGCCTGCGACCAATGGTTGGGAAATTGTTATATATTTTTATACGGTTGGATCCACTAAACCCTTAATACAGAGTTTCAAATTTTGGTAGATTCAAATTAGAGAAAAATGCAAAATTGTACGTTTAATTATTTGATTAAAGTTAGTCTCCCATATTATTATATCTTAAGCATAAATATTTTGAATTTAGTGACTGATAATGTGATCCATATTTTTAGCTAATGGATCATTGTCTACTTTCAATGAAGATATAAATAACAGTTATATCTTCTTAGATATTTTCTGGTTTGCAGGGTTTAGGATTCTACACTCATTTCATTCCTTTATGCATATGAATATTCTGGAAGATATGGGATCTCAAAGACTCATCTTCTTGGCTTCTAGGGCTTTGTCCATTTCACTTGACATCAAAACTATTTCTTTGGTATTCTCTTCTTCTGCTCTAATCCATGGAAAACTTGTTGTCACTTATTTTTCGAATGCATATTCTCTTCCTCAATTTGGTGCATTATTGCAAAAGGCCTCGTCCGTTCTCGCTTCTCAAATAACTGGACAACGCTATCTCAAACCCGTTTTGATACAACTCTTCCCAAATATTGTTTGTTCTTATTTCTTTTGGCGTTTTGAAGTATTGTCAACCATCTATTGATAGAGGACATGGTCGTGAAGCAACTCTTAGAGCCGTGACAAAGTAAAAATACTCCATAAGATTTTTTTCTTTAAAATACCCGAGTTCATAAAACTGTTTATAATAATAAAACAAGTCACAAAGAAAAAACGCAAACCGAATTATAGTACTAAAACATAATTCCTCTTTTTTTCTACGCAATCATTCATCAAATTTTCAAAATCAATATTTTCAGCAATTCTTTTTCGGTGGATAAGATAGCTAAGTCACTTAATAGTCGAACGAAGATACGACTTTATCAGCTTTAGTTTTGAAAAAAACTTATTTCTGCATATGCTACCAAAATGGGAATAGTCAACAATATAAGATAATCAATCCATGAGTTTGGATAGCAACTCTCAATTGCTTTAAGAAAGTATAGCACTTCAATAGACTTCTTAACTTCTTTTGGTGAAATTTCTCGTATTACTTTAAGTTCCAAAAATATCATTACCAACAATGTCTGAATTTTTCTAAAGATAAAAAAATTTTCAAGATTGATACAAGAAACCATCAAACTATCAACTCGTCGATTGCAATTTTCTCAAATCAAACAAAAAATCGAATATATATTCATCACCACCACCTATTATAAAATATGGTATATAAAATATTTAAATATAGATATATTACATGTTTATATATATATATATATATATACTTTTTACGCTATCGCTTGTTGCCCTACGTTTTTTAAAGGTGTAACAATATTATAGATATATTACATATTTGAAATATATAACTAGTCTTTTTCTTTGACTTGATGCTCTAAACTATGGTTTCTTTCCCCAAGACACGGACTTGGCAACTCTGCATGCAACAATTGCATCTTCCATTGATATATCAGTATGTAACGAACTGGTGTCATTCAAAGCTTTTGGAGACCAGGTGAAAACTCATTGCTTTAACATATCTCGTAATTAATTAATTTTTCTCTTTTAAAATTTTAAAATCTTATCAGTCTACTTCAAACACTTAGTAAATGTATTTTTATTGAAAAAGAAGAACCATGATTTTTATCTGTTCTAGTAAAAAAAAAGTAAATTAATTTTTGTTTTATTTTCTTGCGATTCGAAAAATAATAGAATTTGGCATGACTTGGACAAAGCCAAAGTCAGTTTTTCCCTCTTTTTTAAGTCTAACAACTTTATTTTTATCTTATCATAAAATCATATAGATTTTAATGTGGATGATAAAAACTGTGACACTGATAAACTTAACGGTTTAAATGATTTTTTTTCGCTAAAAATTTAATGTTTAATAAACAAATGTATATAAACCATGTATGGGAATCTTTTTATAATGGGCTAATTTTATGTTGGGTAAACTATCAGCCCAATTTATTAGAGAAAAGTTTTACGGGTCCATATCCAATCAGCTGGAGACAGTAAAGTGTATGTCTCTATGCAAATGTAGAAATGAGAGCATCGAGACAAGGATGATCTGTAATGAAGGAAGCAAATTTCAATCAAAACAAGAAAGATGCTCAAGAGACACACACTGACTTCCAGCTCATCAAAACCAACATTACTCTCTCTCTCTTCCTTTTTTCAATAAGTGAATCCTAACGCTCTATCATCTTCCTCACTCTCACTCTCTCTCTCTCTCTCTCTCTTCTAATCTATGGAGACTCTCTTTTCTCTGTTGTGTCTTTCTCTTCCTCTCATAGTCTCCTCCATTGGCATCAACTACGGCCAGGTCGCCAACAATCTTCCTCCCCCAAAGAACGTCATCCCTCTCCTCAAGTCCGTCGGCGCCACCAAAGTCAAGCTCTATGACGCCGATCCACAAGCTCTCCGTGCCTTCTCCGGCTCCGGCTTCGACGTCACCGTCTCCCTCGGCAATGAGTATCTGGCTCAGATGAAAGACCCTGAAAAAGCCCAGTCCTGGGTGAAGCAGAACGTCCAGGCTTACCTCCCTGGAACCAAGATCGTGGCCATCGTGGTCGGTAACGAAGTCCTCACCTCCAACCAGTCAGACCTCACGGTGGCGCTCTTTCCGGCGATGCAGAACATCCACGCCGCTCTGGTGGATTGCGGCCTGAACAAGCAGATCTTCGTGACGACGGCGCACTCGCTGGCCATCCTGGACGTATCGTATCCTCCTTCGGCAACCTCCTTCCGGAAAGACCTATTAGGCTCCCTCACTCCGATATTAGACTTCCACGTGAAGACAGGCTCACCCATTCTCATAAACGCCTACCCTTTCTTCGCCTACGAGAATAACCCAAAGCACGTCTCTCTCGACTTTGTCCTTTTCCAACCAAATGAGGGCTTCACCGATCCTGCCTCCAAATTCCACTACGACAACATGCTCTTCGCTCAGGTAGATGCCGTTTACCACGCCATTGACGCCGTCGGCATCAGCTACAAGAAAGTTCCTCTTGTGGTCTCGGAGACCGGATGGCCCTCCAACGGCGACGACCAAGAGGAGGGTGCCACCTGCGACAATGCCCGCAAGTACAACGGGAATCTCATCAAGATGATGATGAGCAAGAAGATGAGGACTCCCATCCGACCCGACTGCGACCTCTCCATCTTCGTCTTTGCCCTCTTCAACGAGAACCTCAAACCTGGACCCACCTCCGAGAGGAATTACGGTCTCTTCAAACCCGACGGTACTCCCGTTTACTCACTCGGGATCAAGACCTCCTCCTCCTCCTCCTCTGGTTCAAGTTCAACTTCAAGTGGAACCAAAAATTCCACTGGTGGCGGTAACACTGGTGGCTCATCCGGCGGCGGAAGTATTTACCCGCCAGAGAACCCATCGCCGGATTACATGTCCATTTCCTCAGCCGGGGTAAAGTTTTCGACTCTCACACTTGACTTATGCCACTCTTTTAGATATTTAGGTTAGTGGCTAACATGTGAAGAGAAGTTAGTAACTTTCGGTTAAAAGTTGGAATATTTTACCAAACTTGCAAAGTATGACTGTGTGGAAAAGGGTCGAAGTCAGTGGCAATGTGTATTAGATTGCTTATCACGTGGAGATGACTATTGTTTCGTCACCTTTGTCTGTAATATTACTGAGTGCCACTCTTTTTGACTTGGTGGTCTTTTGTTTTTGTTTTGCAGGTAAAAGGCAGATTCATCGAGTGCGTCTTCTTCTTCTTCCTTTTCATCACTCTTCGGCTCTAAAAGACCCATATATATAATTTAATTAGTTCTTGTTGGGGTTTGGTCTGAGGCTTCTTTCTATTTAGCAAACTTACCATCTTTGTTGTGCCTTCCCTTGTTTGCACTTTTGATGTCTAGGCTTTTATTTAAGCGTAGATATTAAAATAATGAAACTTAGTAGACTAGATTTTCATAAATGGATGACTTTCAATTATCATAAATGTGTATGTCACTATTTCCTACAATAAATCCACTCACCTAATTCCCCCAACTTCTAATGTGTAAATGTGATCAATCAATATATGGTCCACCAACCATTCAATCCATCTCAAACCAACCATAAACACCAAAACAGATCCTATGTGTACAAAGTTTGTCTTGTAGACAATCTTATATAACCACCCATGTTGTGGATCAAATATAAAAAGTCATAGACTCAGCATAAGTATAAAAGAAACAAGCGTTTTATGTTACCAGTTATACACACCAGTATGCATCGAGTATATAAGTGTCCTAATAACTCAAGTAAACAAAATAGATATTGCATTCTAAAAAAGATAAGCAGAAGAAGAGTAGAGAAGGCGGTTTACTCCTGTCAATCAAAAGTACGTTTTTCTTTACCAAATCACACAATTTTTCCAGCAATGGCTTACAATTCAAACTCATCTTCAAGCTTCAGCGCCTCAGCAGCAGCTTCTTCTTCCTCGTCATCAACAACAAAGTATGGGTTATGAACCTCAGGCCTGAACTTGTAGCCGGTAAACACATAGAATGCAAGTGTGGCCAACTCGCTGGCAACAACACTAGTCCACATATACTTGTAAGAGGTAATGGTCTCCAGTGCATACACGACAACGCGGGTGAAGTAGATATAGCAGATAACCACAATGTAGTAGTGCCTAAACAGAGTCAACTTGACCAGGTTCACAGCAGCCTTCCCGTCTGTCTTGGCCGCCTCACGCAAGTTTTTGATGGACCATACAATGGGAAACAGAACAGCGCAGCAACAAACCACATCAACAAGCAAAAAGATCTGTTTCCAAGTGACCCAGTCTTGCCCATATGGCCCTGTCTCATCAATGACCACTTGTGCAAAGTTAGCCACAACCTGGAGGGGGATCACAATCATCAAGACCTTCTTCTCCTTGTCCTGCAAGTAGGGTTTCAAGAAGGACCATCCCGTCCCGATCAAGACGATGAGGGTGAAAAGAGTGATACCCTTAAGGAAGTTGAAGATGTAGAACAAGACATCCCAGCCATGAGCGGTTCCAGTTCTCTTAATGTAAGACTTATCCTCCGCCTCACAGAGAAGGTTCAAAGCTTTCAAGACAACAACACCCAACATGAAGAAATGGATGGCGAAAACGGTGAGGCGTTTCTTGTAGAGAAGGTAGATCCATGTGGCAGCGAGAGAGAAATAGATGATTGAAAAGAAGAAATAGACCTTAGGAAGGACAGTTCTTCCGGCGGAAAGGTAATCGCGGCCTCCCTTCTTACCCTCGAGGTTGTACATGGCAGATCGGACGTCCATGTTAATTTTGACCTGCTGGAGACAGTTGGCAAAGACGAGTGAGTACTGATCTGCGTCGTTCTCGGTAAAGACGGTGGAGAAGCTGGTCTTGTCGTTCTTGAGATTGTTGAAGGTGAAGACATGCTTAACCAGATCTGACTGGAGAGCGCAGGTAATTTCCTCCTCCTCGAGCTGCTGGATAACGTGAACCCAAGCGTCCCTAGTGCAGAGGAAGAAACCAACCTTGGAGAGATCCAGATCAGGATTATTGTTGGAAAGGGAGATCTTAGAAGCGTCGAGCTCGAGGCGACCGGTGTGAGTGAAACCGAATTCGTCCAAGGGGATGATGGGTCGATCATCGGATCGGATCTCTGATTTGCGGATCTCTGCAAAAGCAATGGAGGAGATGGAGAGGAAGACAAAGATAAGGAAGCGAGACATCATGGTCTTCAATCACAGATCTTTCTCAGATCCAAATTTACAATAGACGAAGCAACCAACTTCTCTTCTTCCGCAGTAAACGGTTGAATCACCAAATTATTTATTTAATTTTTATAATGAAACAAACAAAGTCTAGAAATTATGATTTGGGCCGTAAATGGATCTATTAAATCCTAAGTGAAAGACTGCGATATTAAAAGCCCATCTAAAACAAAATGAGTCCAATAGAAGGTTCCGGGAGTTACGTGTTAAGCGGAGTCTGATAATGCTCTTTTCGTCAACGCGTTTTTGTTTGGTCCACATGCCTTAACCTCTAAGAAAAATCCAACCAATTCTAAGAAAAACATTTACTAAATGTTTCTCTCTCCTCTCCCAACTTAGCCACGTCAATTCTTATAGACCGTGTCTCCGCCGCCGTTAAGGAAATATTAATTTACCACAACTAAATCATAACAATTTAATTTTCAGGATGTCTATTCGTTTTCGTTAGTATTTGATAATCATCTCCCAAGTTAATTATTTTTCTTTTAAGTACTAATCTTTGTCAGATTCACACGCAACCTCTAAAAAAGAAAGGAAAAAATTAATAATATAAATATTAATGGCTTTGGTGACTTTCCCGGAAATTTCTAATGGATGTATATTATGATACACTCCCTCCAATAAACAGCTTACAACTTCTTCTCACCCATTTTCACCAAATCTCTCTACTTAAAACCAACCTCAGTGTCTCCACATTTATTAACAAATCTTCAGCAATTATCTCTTTATTTCACCCCCAAAAAAGAATAGTAGGATAATTCAGATCGGAGAAGATGGAGAATAACAATAATCAGCAATCGTTTTGGCAATTCAGCGACCAGTTGAGAGTCCAAACGGCGAATTTAGGGAGCTTATCGCTAAACGACTCGATCTGGAGCACAAACTCGGGTTTTAAGGAGCGTAGAAACTTGGACATCGCCGCTCACCAGAAGAACAACGACTTGGCTGGTGGTTTCGGACCGGTAGGGTCAAAATTCAGCGACACGTGGAAATACAACTCCTCCTCGGTCAACATCAACATCAACGGCGATTTCAACAAGGGGATTTACTCATCGCCGGTCAAGAACCATACCTACAACTTGAATCTGAAGCAGGGGAGCAAGAACAAGGGAATCATAGATGAAGATCAGATTCCCAAAAGCGGAGGGAAGAAGAACAGGAAGAATCAGAATCAGAATCATCAGAGGAACAACAACGAAGAAGACAAGAACAGTGGTTTGGATAAGAGGTTCAAGACACTTCCTCCGGCGGAGGCTCTGCCAAGGAACGAAACCATAGGAGGGTACATCTTCGTCTGCAACAACGACACGATGGAAGAGAACCTGAAGCGCCAGCTTTTCGGATTGCCGCCGAGATACAGGGACTCAGTAAGAGCCATAACGCCGGGGCTTCCGCTCTTCCTCTACAACTACTCTACTCACCAACTTCATGGGATTTACGAGGCGGCAAGCTTCGGAGGAACAAACATCGAGCTCAATGCTTTTGAAGACAAGAAATCCCCTGGCGAATCACGATTCCCTGCTCAGGTGAGGGCCATCACCAGGAAAGTGTGTTTGCCGCTCGAGGAAGACTCCTTCCGACCCATTCTCCATCACTACGATGGCCCTAAGTTCCGACTCGAACTCAGCGTCCCTGAGGTCCTCTCTCTTTTGGACATTTTTGCCGACCAAAACCCTTAAACTCCATGTCTCTAGTCGTCATTCTAGTAATAATAATACATATATTATTATCAAGAATGTTTTTAATATATATAGATACTTCTAGTAATTTCCCAGTGGATATGGGAAACTAAGATAACGAGTTATTTGTGTGTGGGGGAATCTCCACTCGTTTGTGTAAATGAAATAAACCAACATAAAAAAAGAGCGAAGATAATCGATCTATTTGTGTATTATTACTCTTTCTTGAACAAAATTTCGATATCGATAAATTGGTGCTTTTTTACTTTCTCTACTAATCCACTTTTCATGTGAGTTTTGTTGAAACTTACAGCAACAAGTTACATTGGTTGAAACATGGGCTATTGGTGGTGTGATGCCTTTTACATTTGTCGGCATTCATTTTTTTGAGAATTCTGACCATACAACCACTTAGGGAGAAAATATCCAACCAAACCTAATATAAGAAAGGTGATGTGGCGTATGAAAGTGATGCCGAAGAAGAAGATTTTAAAACAAGTGTACAAGTCTTGGCTTTGAAACATGAGTTCACACTTAAGCTCATTGCAACAGGGACTTTCTTGCATTTTCAATTATACTTGTTCAATTTGCTAGAACTTCACCTTTTATCGCTGCAAAACCAAATGAGAAGCAAGAGATCATTACCCTGGAGGTTATTTGTTACGTTAAAAGAACTTTTTTTTTTTTTTTTGCACTACGTTTTCATTTCATAATTAAACGATTACATAAGCAGTTTGATACAAACGTAACAAATAGAAAGGTAACTAAAAAGCCAAAGATTGATAGGATTATTGAACTCTTTGAAATGCACGTCTTCGGTATGAAAACCGTGGTCAATCCTAATTTTCTTGCCAAAATAGAGAAGGCTTTCTTCAATGGTGACAAAGACCAAGGATCCGAGCCTTCTGAACTCGGTGCTCCATTAAAAAATGACAACTTAACCACAACTAGTGACCAAAACCTTCTTGGACTTATGGTAATACCGTACCGAAGATGGCAGAAGCTTCTAGCAAAGAAATGATTACATTGATCACAATCCCTTGGAAAATTAAGCCTAATTTCTATGGCTTTGAGAGATGGACAATTCTCACATACAAACAGCTCGGTGAGTGAGCCTTGCGGAGGGAGAGGAGACTTGGCAAGGTGAGAGAAAGTTGCTGGCGGAAGGTTTTGGGGACCCGAGACGCACCAAAGCGTCTTCACCTTTAACCAAAGATGGAGACTTACCTTGTTTCTAAACTCCGGGCTTACCACTAACAAACTTCGATATGCCAATACACCGTGTGTAGGAAGATAACGGTCGATGCACTCAGTTTCAAGATCACAACTTGCCAACAACGTTTTTATAAAATCAGACCATATAGTTTTCGAATTTGAGCTCACATGAATATGGAAACTGCAACGGAGGGGATAGATTGGAAGACCAGATCCGTTCATAAGCATCTCATTTCTAAAGCAAGGACAGAGATTTACCGTGACATTAGATTCTGGTCGGGACAGAAAATTTCCAGATTCGTTCATAAGCATCTCTTTCCTAAAGCAAGAAAAGAGATTTACCGTGACATTGGATTCTGGTCGAGACAGAGATGTTTTCGGATGTCCAAATTACAGTGAGCAGGGACACCGGCATATCGAAAACAGATTTCCCGAGAGTTACACATGGAAGTCGATTTTGGTTTAGGGAACAATGCAGTGAGGAAAGAGAGGCTCCGATAATAATTGCGGCCGAAGTCCATGCCACGGAAATTCGTAGTGGCTCCGGCAGAGGTAAAGAGGAGAGGCAGGTGTGGCAGAAGAGATAAGGTCGTGGCAGAGCAAGAGTATAGAGATGGTGCTTTGAGAGGAGCAGGGATTCCGGCGAAACAGAGCCCAAGCAAACAGACACAAGCCCCACAACTCCGGCGGCGACGATCTGAGAGTACAGTGCACCGGCGAAAAGACGAGATCTCTGACGACAGGAGAGAACAGTAGAAACGCATAACAGAGACGAGAAACCAGTATGTAAGATAGGAGAGGCAAAAGGGTGGAGAGAGAAGGCGACGCCGGCGGGATTCGCCGCCGCCGGCGTCGAGCAGAGCCATTTCCGGTGAGTCCTTGGGATGTGTGCCTGGGAGCTTCTCATATACAGCTAGGGCGAACTTTTTAAATACACGGTCCAGACAACGCTACCTTTCGAAATAAAAGAACTTTCTTTTCTACTTACTAGATATAACTAGTAAGAAAGTTACAAATCTTACTCGTAACATTCTCCCACACTCTTACCGAATCGAACTTAATTTTGGTGTTTTTCACTTCCCACTTTTATCTAGTTTCATTTTCTTTTGTTTTACTTGTTTTTTCTCGTCAGAGCTCGCTACTACTTCGTCATTTTGCTCTTTTTCGGGTGGGTACTTTCATTACTCTCAACTCCTATAAAATGTTGCAATTATGTTTTTTTCACCCGATCTAACTCCATATCAAAATCTACAAAGTCACACCTCCAGTCACAACAGTGCAGAAAACCTCCCTTGTTTCTCTCAATGTCTTGCCGACATACCACCCGAAGGACTCACGTCTGATTAGCTAGTTAGTAAAATATTTTCTTATAAAAGCAATGTTCATAGCTGGTCCAAGCCGATAACTAATAGCTGATGCGAGAGGATAATCAGCTACATTGGAATTGAAACATGGCCCAGACTTCTACAAGATGCAAGCTTATTGACATAGGCTAGACTCTCCACACCCTCAAATCCTCTTCATTGGTACTCTCATAAAGCTTCTTTTCCAACTAGTCGATATCATAGCTTCCTCTCGGACCAGGCTCAAAGTTATCACCTAACGGCTCTTGTTTCCAGAATAGAATTGTGTGCCTTCCAGATTTGCATGATTTAGAACCAATGAAGGCTATGTTCATCGATTGTAAAAAGTGTTTCCACAAAGGAGGAGGTTGATAATAGCTTGAAGAAACAATAACATTTTCCTCCCGATGAGAGAGAGTTACCAAAACACTTAGCTTTGATCCCAAATAGGAACGCATCAAAATTTGAAAATTCAAGTCTCTTAGATGGTTTCTCTACAAAAATGTTTGATTGAACCTCTTCTTGTTAGAAGACAATAAATCTAAATCTGGGAACCCTAGCCGCCAGCAAAATCTCTCCCTGGCACGGTAATCGAGGCAACGTTCAAAGCTATGCTTCCCGATGCCGGTAGTGACGGGGCTCGCCGGCGTCGTGGGATCTCGTTTCCTCCTTGCATCTCTGTTTCTCTGCTTCTGTTTTCTTTTGGATTTTGGTTGGTTTGGACACTGAGAAAGATTCGCCCTGTGTTTGGTCATATGGGCTCTCACCGGAGTTTCTGTAGACTCTTACGAAACCGATGGCTCTTCTTCTCTTGGATCCTCTCTGGTCTCACCTTCGTCTCACGTTCACGCTTCTTTTCGTCTCCTCAACCACCCTCGGCTCCGCTGAAACTCCCCTTTTGGTATCTTGGTTTCTCCTGGTTCATCTCTACCATGGGGTTTGCCTCGTTGGACTTCTTCACTGGTAAAGCGTTTAGCTACCGCTGGTGTTACGTCGACCAGCTCCCTTTTCTGTCGTCCATGCTTCGGTCGAACTTCTTCACTGGTAAAGCGGCTTGCCGCCGTTGGTGCTGCGCCGACCAACCCCCTTCGCCGACGGTCATGCTTCGGTTGGACTTTTTCACCGGTAAAACGTCTTGTCGCTGCTGGTGCTGCGCCGACCAGTACCCTTCGCCGTTGGTCATGCTTCGAGTGACTGGACCAGCCTTAGCTCTTCCTTCCGGGCATCTCCGAAGATCTCTGGATATGTGCTCTCTCTCCAAATATAGTTTCAAATTCAAGTTTAACGTTGAAAGTGGGCTACCTTCTTCAAAGTTTTGTCTCCTTCAGAACTATCTCGACGTTCAAGTCATCTTCTCTCATGCCGAGCAGCATCCTCAAAGCTCTCCTGCTCTAGATGGTAAAGAGAAAACGCTTATGATCTTTATTGAGTTACAAATTTGTTTGCATTTATCCTTGATTTTACTGCTTTAACACAATCATGATATTCGAAACTGTTGAAGTTAATAAGAGCTAAGGGTCATGACAAAGAATTTCTTGAGACTCTCCTATTGGATTGTTGTGTTCTTGTTGAAATCTGTTCAACCTTAGTGACTGAAGTAATGGATCAGTTCTCAAAGTCCCATTATTTGACGACTCCTTTCAAGTTAGTTGAGGAGACGTTTGACTCCGAGTCATCTATGTGGTCTACCACATTAGTCTGTTTCATTAAACTCCTAACTCTCTATCTATCTTTAGTTATTGTGTTTAACTATAGCCTTCAAAAACTGGATCTTTTGTTGATCATTTTGTATGCATATCGGGGTGTGTCCGATAATGCATTCCTTATTGTAACCCCGTGTAGTTTCTAATGAAGTAAGTTGTGAAAGAAAAAAGAAAAAAACCTCTTCTTGTTAGATGGGTTTTTCTGTCTTCTATGTTGAAGAAAATTTGATCTCCATCAACATCCTTATTTGGGAGAGGTGTTTTTCATACTTGTAAATGGTGAAAGTTTGGTATATTTCTACCCATTTATTATCTGGTGTAAACCTGAAGAACAGATTCCTCTTCGGGGAGGTTGGATAAGGCATGGACTCCGTTGCAAAGTCACCAAGTAAAATGATCATTTTCTGATCAGCAAAAGACATCGGATTACGATTTACGACTAGACCTCACATATCTACGGGTTTGGATGCTGCAACACTTTTCGTTTTTTTGTTGTTGTTGTTGTTGTTATGGTTATAATTAACCGGTTAGTTTGATGAAATGAAATTGTGGTGCACATTTTCTTTTTGTTAGCTGTGATTGTATACATACCTTAGCTGTGAATCGATGGAGTCTCCACGACCAAATGCAACCTCATCCAAGCTCTGGCCTATGCGGCGGTATCTACGTCCAGCCTCAACGAAGGCGGGACAAGGCCGATAAGCCTTAATGGGCCACCAACCGAAACCGGGGACAGTTGCGATGCCACCCTGAATCCTCCCGTCACCATTGCAACCACTCTCTTTCTCCTCTTTCCCACACCCTCTGCAACCACTGTTGCATTCCCCAAGCCGAACCACAAAAACACAAACCAAATTGTAAGCATACTTAAGGTTATTATAGAGAGACTAAGAGATGCATAACGATCTGCGATTTATCCACCAAAACTCACTATTCATCACAATTTCGTAAATCTCTAGTATCCCATCGTTTACACAATTCTTAATGGAAGGATTCAGCAATAGCCTCCAATTTAGAACAGCTTCGAATCCAACCATCTTAACTTTCAAATGGAGTAGATGACGAAGGTTACCTGGAGATGTCGTCATCAGTTTCTACGACGGAAGCAGGCGATGAAGATAGAGGACGATGCTTTGACGAGTTGTTGTTGACGACGATACCGCTCGAGCTCGAGCTCGTCCATGGCATTGATCCGTGACTGTAATTGCTCACCAACATACATCGCGGCAGAGAGATTGAAGAAATGGAATATGCCATCCCCTTGAGCCTAAGAGGATAATGGCCACAAATTCAGATACGTCGAGCTCGCTTATTACTACTCTCTCCCTTTTATATACTTTTATATTTTTAATTTCAAAGTATTTTTAATGACCGAGGACAAAACCTGATAATGGTCAAATTAGCCATCATGGAATTAAGTTGTAATGTTCTTTTAATCTTTTCTTTCTACGGGGAGACTACTTAATAGAGTCAAGACTTTGAACAAATATAATCCAAAACAAGCATTAACAAATAGGCAGAACAAACGCTGCAATGTTATCTTAGTAGAAATATCATTATATTAAGTTTACACAACCTTGAATCCCTGTTCCACAATTGGCAAATGATGCCGGTTTCACTTGGACCAAGCCACCGCATCAATCTCCGATTGGGCAGCTCGGTACAACTCCAACCGCTTCGAGATGGCGCTGCGTCTCTCCATGATGGCTGGGTCTTCATTCAACAACGATGACAGCCTCTTCATCTGTCCACATTCACCAGCTTTCTCCATTCAGTGTTTACCCCAAAAGAATCTTTATGCTGTGGTAAAAAAGAAGGAAAAAAGATAACTTACCTCCATTGTACCCAGCTCTGCAAAAAAATGGTCTAGGAGGCTGCGCTTGGCTTCTCGGACTTGGCAGTAGACAATGGACTTGGGGATTGAATTACGCAGCCCAGCACAGACCATGTTCACGTAAGAGAGAACATTGGATCCTGTTGCCAAATGTGAAAGGTGTTTGTGAAATACTTCACAAGATAAACGTGGTGATGAATGAGAAAATATATACGCTCCAACTTACCAATTCGTCTCAGATAGGAATCGTTGTAGCGGTCAAAAATGGAGTGTGTGGGATTACCACCTTTCTCAACATCCTGGGGAAGCTTCCTGAAAAAATCTACAGTGAGATAACTGCACTCCATGTCCACCAGCTGCAGTGTTGCTTTCTTACTTCCCTCCCGCATTTTCTCCAACGACTCTATAGCCGCATTTGTCACCTCAACTCTCAGAGCTGGGTATTGTTTTAGTTCCTGCACATTTCAAGGTGTGAAGACCAAATAAATAGGTAGTTGGAGATGTACTTTACTAAAAGAAAAAGAGAACATACCACTGTCTCATTCACAGACTTGTGAACCAGGTCCTTTAAGATCGCATGAACCTAGTAATGTTTAAACAGAAAAGAAAGATGTTTATTGTTTTTATCTTTGTTAGGATGTTGATTCATTTTGTTCTACAGATGAAAGTAAGAGTTGGTACAGTGTCAACAGATGCTTCAGCAGGGCCTCTGATGGAGACAATAGAAGACTCAATGAGACGACGGTATCCTTGCTCAGGAGCAATCAAATGAGGTTGGTAACCATCTGCCTCAGTCACCAGCTTGCGGATGTTGTCCATCGCTAGCTGCTTGTCAAATTGCAGTCTTTTCAGAGCCGCGGGCAGCTGGTTATCAAACACGTTGTACACCTTTTCACCACCAGCACGCCTGTGCAACCAACCATAGGCTCAGAAATACAGTTTTTTCTTGCTTATTAGTACTTTAAAAATGGTCAAGAGTCAAAATATCAACTCAGACGCTAAAACAACTCATGCTTTAACATTACAAGAATCAATAAATTTGTAGCAAAAGGGGTCAAAACGTACACTCCATCAAGATGCTCCTTGAATATTTGATCGAAAAGTCGACATATCTCCATTATTGAGTACAACTTCCCCTGCACCAAAACAGAAGTAACAAAGTCTTGATAACTCATAATAAAATCAAAGACAAATAAATGTACAATCTTACCCCTGCATCAGCTGCAATAGGCTTTCCAAGGCGGGATAGTTCGGTTTCCAACTCTAATACTGTTTTGTTAATAAGCGACTGGATGCCTGGTATTCTCGACTTGATCACATGTTCTAGATGCTGTGCAAAAGAAAAAAACTCTCGCAATTAGGCTTTCTTTCAACCATATTAGCTGATGGTTGTATCAAATGTAATATTGTTTGGTATTGCCACAACAATCCCTAGTTTTCAAGTAGATACTTGTGATACTTACATCCTGATGTGTTCATCCCCTTAGAAATTTAGAGCCAATCCTAGTGCAAACTACATCTAAATCTAGTAGACTTACAATTCTTAAGACACTCCTATATAAGAATCCTACCAAATTTTCATATCTAAACTTATTATTCTAATCAGTGATCTCGGTAAAGCAAACTACATCTATCCTCATGAAAGCACTTACTTTGGAGAGCATCTTTGCCAAATGCTCTGACCCCATTTTATGAGCAAGGTGCCTATACTCTGTTGTATTGGAAAAGTACTCCCTCTCTCTTCTCCGTGCAGCAATCATGTCAACATTCTTGTTAATATCTGCTTGGGAACGGTTGACAACACCAACCCATGGATACTTGAGTTTAAAAGATTTCCCTTCCAGAATCTAAGCGAAAAAACATCATATGGTAAGTAGCGATGCCCAACTAACATTGAATGAGGAAATATTTGTATTTTGTTAATATAAAAATTAGCATGATATAACTCAAATTTTACAACATAGACTAATTACAAAAAGATCATTTTGCATTTCCACTTTCCAGCATGATTTATTCGCAGTAATTTCAGCTTATACTACAATAGGTCTCAAACTGGATAAGGTAACTTACTTCCACTGCATCAGTCCCCTTGTCCATAAGATCAATCTTTGTCAAGACGCCAAATGTTCTCTCCCCTGTGGAGTTCACAAGAGTATAAGTAACATTAGGGTGAAAGCATATTATATTGGGTTTCTTTGGTGTCAAAAATAAAAGGTTTTACAAAATGCTTACCCGATGGGTCAACCTCACGGGATATTTTTATTGCATCTGACGTAGCCAGATCTTGGTTTGCAGGTGAAATTGCCAAAATGATGCAGTTGGGCTATAAGGATATTTAGTTAAACATATACCAGAATAATGTCAGTTCCTTCAGTTTACAGAGAAAATAAATGTAGGGAGAACAGTGATGTATTAGTCAACCTATTTAGAATTGGAAAAGCTGCCTACAAGACATTAAATTGTTACAGAGAGAGCCTGGGAATTAGGAATTCCTTTTACCTTTTCAATGTAGGACCGAACCATGTTTTCAATATCCTTCACAATACTTTCAGATTGTCCCTCTGCATCAACCAACCAAAGAAACATTTTTGTCATATTAAATTATCTGTAGTAGAGAAGAAGTCTCATGCTCCATCTTCCTAGAGAAATACACCTAAACTTCCAACGAGGATAGCGGTCAAAGTAACTTACCAACAGCAACTTTTGTAAGACCTGGAAGATCAATCAGTGTCAAGTTGACAACTGCACACAAAGAAAAGAGGATAAAGATTGGAGAATGGCAAGTCAGAAAGGGAAACAAGTAAATAGGACTAGAGAGATATTCTGAGTTCTATCTTAACCATTAGGAGAGTATATGCTAAGGTGAATGGGAACAGTAGAAATCGCCTTGCTGCGGCCAGTCTCTCTGTCAGTTTCATCTTGAATCTCCTTTCTTACAGCAGCTATCGAGACAATCAAAGTAGACAAAACTAATGAAATATGCTATATAAGAGAATGTAAAGCTTGATCTGCAAATGAGACAATAAAACCCACCAAAATCAGTAAATTTTTTCCTCGGAAGGTGCAGAAACTCTGCATACTCGCGGGCTCCATCATCAATCTTTTGCAACTGTAAGACAAGAGGTCTTCTAGTAACGATTCCTACGAACAGTTTCCGGAAATACATTATTCATAAACTCAAGGAGATAAGCATCAATTTAAAACTATGCAAGAAGTGTTAATACTGTGATTACCAGATCCACGAGGTAAAAAGTCTTTTCCGACAATGCTTTCCAGGACTGAAGACTTCCCAGAGCTCTGTCAGACAACAAGGAAACTACATGAGGCCCCGACTACCAAATTAAGGAGCAAGACGAATGGACAAGTACACAATTGAAGGGACAACAAAATCGAAGTCAAAGCCAAATCAAACCCGAGTCCACATTCCGGAATACCAATTGTTTTCAAAGCTAGTATGTGGTAAAAGCTATTGAACTTTAGTTTTCACTGATAGGCAAACAAAACTATCAACCAAGAGAGTATCGATTCTCCTACTCAATAATAGTGAAATAGATTTGAAAGGGGGGAAGGAGATCGAGATGCAAACCTGACCACCAACGACAGCAATAGCAGGTAAGGAATCCCATAGAGTTGGTAGGGCGCTGGAGTCTCCATGGTCTCCGAGAGCAGTGCAAGCTCTCTGTATCTTGTTAACCAGAGAGATCAGATTCTCCATCGTCTTACTATTGCTCCTTTATCCAAGAAACACAAAGCGTAAGAAGAGATAGAAGGTAGAGCGGATCGGCAGGATCTGATATCTCCGGTAGGAAAAATCACACTGGGAGAAATAGATCTGCGACGGTGGGCTATGGAACTTGAGAGAGAGAGAGAGGTTTTGAATTTTGAGTTGAGGAGAGAAATGGTGAGTGTCGTTTTGGCAAGCAACGGGGTTTTGCTCTTTCTTTCTTTTCCAAATGATCTTTGGAAACGGCATGTCGTCTACCTCGTTACTTTAAAAACAACGTGTTGTTTGACTAAGAAACAAATGCTTTTTTGGTATTATTTTTCTCATTTTATTTTTAGTTGTAAAAACCGTATGGAATGTGTTACAGAGCCACCTGGATCTATCTTACTCCATTATCTTCTTCTTCTTCTTCCTCTCTCTCTCTCATCGGAACACAAATGGCAAGCTCTATCGTTCTTCATCAATCTTCCAATCATGACGAAGTCTTTATGAAACAGTCTCTTCAATTCTCAGACACACTTAAGGTTTGATCCTTATTTCAATTGGACTTTGATCTTTGACTGGTTTCAAGATTCATCTCCTCTTCTGATGTAGGATTTGAAGAATTTGCGGAAACAGTTATACTCAGCTGCTGAATACTTCGAAACATCTTATGGCAAAGAAGAAGACAAAGAAACGTAATGATTTCTCTTAGTTGATAGTTGATAGTATGGATTGTTACTAGTTGACTTGACGAAAGAGGAATTAAATGAATAATGTTAGGTTGATAGACACGTTGAAAGAGTATGCAGCGAAGGCACTAGTGAACACAGTGGATCATCTTGGTTCTGTCTCCGACAAATTCAACTCCTTTCTCTCTGATAAATCAACCCATTTCTCCACCACCAATCTCCTTCTATCATCTCTCGAACAAGTAAACATTCAATTCAATCTCCAGTCTTGAATCTGTTGGACTGTCTTGTCTCACGTTTTTGTGTTGTTGTTGCAGAGGGTGAGGCTATGCAAAGAGTTCGTAGAGAAGAGTGGGACTCATCAGCATTGCTTTCTTTTTCAACATACTCGCCATCATAAGCGTTACTTCTTCCCTCAACAAGGAAGAGGCACAAGTTTCTCTGCAGGAGATGACTCAGACCGGTTCAAGAGTGGTAATAATTTTATATCCTATCCATCCGATTCCTATGGTTGCTTTGCTTATTTTGTACCATCACTAAATTTTCCACATAATCCCCTGAAACTCAGCTATTGGATCAGCAATAAGAGAAAACCATCCAAATACTGCAAAGTAAGAAACTTGAATCTCATCATTTTTCTTGTGTGTTTTGGTTATGGGTGTTCTTGGTTTGGTTGGTCAAATGCAGTAAAAAGATAGGAAGCTTCACCTTCTTACCCAGCCTACACAACAATACCATTATCAGCAACACAACATCAAGTACTAGTTAGTACAAGAATGATTCACTTTGGATTTTATTAGAAACTTAGACAAGTAAAGTAAGTGTGAATATTGCAGGTAAAAGAACAAACTCTCCTATGAGATTCCCTCTCTTACGTTCAGGATCTCTATTGAAACGTTCAAACTCCCCAAGCCAGCAAAGAATAATGGTATATACCACAAAGAATTAATGTACGTAGCCTCAGCCTTTAAGATTTAGTTACTTAATCCTCTCTTTTTCTTTTTTTGTAATGATAAAGGGCTTAGCAGAAACACAAAGAACGAAAGGTGCAGAGATAGTGGAGGTGAAGCTATCTTCAACCAGAATAGGGAAAAAGAATATGATGCTTAAGGCATTGATGAGTATGAGCAAGTCCAGAAACTAACGAGAAGATGATTTGTACATAATTAATGCGAAATAAGATAATTTTGCTCATTAAATGTTGTATGTTCGGATGCTTTGATTGAAAATAATGTGTGATTTTGGGTTGCAGTTCCATAGAACCGTATGTGTTACTTTCTAATAATAGATCGTTAAAAAACCGGACTAGTGTAAACTGGTGTGCGTTAAACCGAGATTTTGATAATGTGGCAGAGTCCTAATTCAGAAAAAAAGAGCGTGGGCCCAACCAAAAAAAAGAAGAAGCCCATTATCTAGAGTAGAGAAGAAAGAAAGGAACCAACGGCCAGGATTACTCCAACACAAGACGAAATTTAATTGGCTGAAGTTGTAGATCGTCGCAATATGATTGGTCCAAGTCATGCACGATGACATACTTATATATTTCTTCGTCTTCCATAAAAAGCGACTACTTGACCATCACCTTCGGGTACCCTATATATAAATATTCTAATCTCCAAAGGGAACTAAATAAAGACGCTCTCTGTTCAGAGAAGTGGATCTACATAGCAAACACAGAGATTCATTCAAGTTTTCCACTATGGCTCGCTCGTTCGGAGCTCACGGCACGCTTGTGCTGTCGATCATCTTCTTCGGTCAGTAATCTCTCTTCTCTCTCTCTTTTAGTCTTCTCAAAACTGTTAGATCTCCTCCGCATTGATGTTTCCTGAATTTTACAATGTTGGGTTACAATTTTTACGATCTAAGATTAGATCTTGTGTAGAGATAATCACGATCTCGGAATTAGTTGGTGTGCAATTTTCACTCTTTCTCTCTGGTTTGTGGAATCAGGTGATTTGTGTTTCCTATTTGGTAGTTTATTGACGATTGGGAAATTTATGCTTCAGGATGTTTATTTGCGTTTTCCACTGCTAAAGAAGAGGCCACGAAGTTGGGAACCGTTATAGGAATCGATCTTGGTACCACCTACTCTTGTGTTGGTGTTTACAAGAATGGACACGTTGAGATCATAGCCAACGACCAAGGAAACCGTATTACACCTTCTTGGGTGGGTTTCACCGACTCCGAGAGGCTCATTGGTGAGGCTGCTAAGAACCAGGCGGCTGTTAATCCAGAGAGGACCATCTTTGACGTCAAGAGATTAATTGGCCGAAAGTAAATGCATCCTTTTTTTTTTTTTTTTTACTTTACTTTCTTCCTTTGCGTGAACTGTTGTTTAACTCTTCTGTGTTCTTGTTAATGTTATGGCAGGTTCGAGGACAAAGAGGTCCAAAAGGACAGGAAACTTGTGCCTTACCAGATTGTAAACAAGGATGGCAAGCCATACATTCAAGTCAAAATCAAGGATGGTGAAACCAAGGTTTTCAGCCCTGAGGAGGTTAGTGCTATGATTCTGACTAAGATGAAGGAAACTGCTGAAGCTTACCTTGGAAAGAAAATCAAGGACGCTGTTGTCACTGTTCCAGGTTAGCTTCCGCTCAATTCTGGTTCCATCATAATAAATTATATATTTTATTTGAACATAGCTGATTGGTACTTTATCTGGCGTTGATTACTGTGCAGCTTACTTCAACGATGCCCAGAGGCAGGCTACCAAGGATGCTGGTGTTATTGCTGGGCTCAATGTTGCCAGAATCATCAACGAACCCACTGCTGCTGCTATTGCCTATGGTCTGGACAAGAAGGGTGGTGAGAAGAACATCCTTGTCTTTGACCTTGGAGGTGGTACTTTTGATGTCAGTGTCTTAACCATTGACAACGGAGTATTCGAGGTTCTCTCCACAAATGGTGACACTCACTTGGGAGGTGAGGACTTTGACCACAGGATCATGGAGTACTTTATCAAGTTGATCAAGAAGAAGCACCAAAAGGACATCAGCAAGGACAACAAGGCTTTGGGTAAGCTACGCAGGGAATGTGAGAGGGCCAAGAGAGCTCTTAGTAGCCAGCACCAAGTCCGTGTTGAGATTGAGTCCCTCTTTGATGGTGTTGATCTCTCTGAGCCGCTCACTAGAGCTCGTTTTGAGGAGCTGAACAATGATTTGTTCAGGAAGACCATGGGACCCGTGAAGAAGGCCATGGATGATGCTGGTCTACAGAAGAGCCAGATTGATGAGATTGTTCTTGTTGGTGGAAGCACTCGGATTCCAAAGGTTCAGCAGCTATTGAAGGACTTCTTTGAAGGGAAAGAGCCAAACAAGGGTGTGAACCCTGACGAGGCTGTTGCTTATGGTGCTGCTGTCCAGGGTGGTATTTTGAGCGGTGAAGGTGGTGATGAAACCAAGGATATCCTTCTTCTTGATGTTGCGCCACTCACTTTGGGTATTGAAACCGTGGGAGGAGTTATGACAAAGCTGATCCCAAGAAACACAGTTATTCCGACCAAGAAATCTCAGGTTTTCACAACATACCAAGACCAGCAGACCACCGTCTCTATTCAGGTCTTTGAAGGTGAGCGAAGTCTCACCAAGGACTGCAGGCTGCTCGGGAAATTTGACCTCACTGGAATCCCACCGGCCCCAAGGTTTGTCTCTTTTCTTAGTAATAATGAACAAATATAATCTCAGAAGAAAAATTATTGATAATGTTGGCTTATTTCTGGCAGAGGAACTCCCCAAATCGAGGTTACGTTCGAAGTGGACGCCAACGGTATCCTGAACGTGAAAGCAGAGGACAAGGCGAGTGGGAAGTCAGAGAAGATCACAATCACGAACGAGAAGGGTCGGCTAAGCCAAGAAGAGATTGACCGGATGGTTAAGGAGGCAGAGGAGTTTGCAGAGGAAGACAAGAAGGTGAAGGAGAGAATCGATGCCAGGAATAGCTTGGAGACATACGTATACAACATGAAGAACCAAGTGAGCGACAAGGACAAGCTTGCAGACAAATTGGAAGCGGAAGAGAAGGAGAAAATAGAAGCAGCAACAAAAGAGGCTTTGGAGTGGCTTGACGAGAACCAGAACTCAGAGAAAGAAGATTATGATGAGAAGCTCAAGGAGGTTGAAGCAGTGTGTAATCCAATCATCACTGCTGTTTACCAGAGGACTGGTGGGGCACCTGGTGGTGGTGCAGGAGGAGAATCAACCACTGAGGATGAAGATGAGTCTCACGATGAGCTCTAAATTGACTTACAGTATGTTGTTTCTTATTGTTCTATTAGACACAAATGTTTTGGTGAAGTTTTGAAGAGACATTTGTCTCTTCTTTTTGGTTTTAATGAATTTTAGGAAAGGAGAGAGACCAAGTAGTAATACCTTTCTTTAGTTCTCTCATGTCTCTTCATGTTATCTTTCTCTTCAAACCAAATACTTTTCAATTTCAACATAAATTGAACCTGAGAGTAATTACTATTAGAGATTGTAGACTGAAAATGCTGTGATCATAAGTGAAAGCAAAAAAGCTCACCTCTGATAATTATCTCTAAGCATTAAAGAAAGCCAAGCTTAGAAGGTAGATAGATTTTGGACAAAATGGTTCCAGAGACCAGATGCGATATTGTCTCGTAACCTTAAAGAATCTTCCACTTCTTCTGGTCTAAAACCATGTCCATGTTCCTCAATCTCTCCTTGAGTCTCCTCTAACACATATTCCGTAATTGCTTCTTTTTCAAACATCCTAAATACAAAATCATCTGGTTTCTCCAAGCGTACATAGTTATGCAATGCACAAGCAGCAATCACCAGCTTGACTTGTGTTTGTAGAGGATAGGGAGGAGCAGATAGTAGAATTGGGAAACGTTCTTTCAAGGCCCCAAGAGTCCTGTCAATTACTCGATGCAACAACTTGTGTCGCTCGTTGAATAATGCTTTAGGTTCTTCTCTTGAATTGGTTGAAATGCCTTGATATGGCGCGATAAAGCCTGGAAGATTCATGAAATTATTGTCTACAATGTAGTATTTTCCTGCATCAACACATGACATGATAATCACTTGTCTGAAAAAATGCAGACACCATAGGAAACATAATATACCTTGAGGGAGGTGTAACTTGTTACGGCGAGTCAAAGCTGCATTGAGAAGTTGTTGATCAGAAGCTGATCCTTCCCAGCCAGCTAAGACGTAGTTGAATCTGAGATCAAAGGAAGAAGCTACAAGAACATTCTGAGTAAGAAGTCCATTGCAGTTGCGGAAGGGACCTTGCTCATCAACTCCAACCATCACCGGAATTTGTATGCAATCAACTACTCCAACACAGTCTTTGAAATAAGGAAAGAATCTAGGATCATCGTCCTCCTCCTCCTCGTCCTCTAGGGTTTCATTCGGAAAGAAATCCATGGAGATAGCCATGACAGCATTTAACACATTGTTGAAATGACGGCTGATGGTTTCCCCAGAGTATCTGAAGAGTTCCTGGACAGCTCGAGTTCGAAGGTTATGACCAATGATGAAGAGGAAGATTGCTAATTGCTCCTCAATCTTGATACGATTCGTGTGGCGTAACAAACCTCTGGTTTGAAGGATATCGCATAGCTTATAGAAGACAGGCTTGTCCATTCGGAAATTCTCCAGACACTGTTCGTTAGGACCACTGAGAATTTGGTATACGAACTTGTCACCGTCCGAAACTGGTACTTCTTCGCCTGATATCTGCATAGATGACCACACAAGTGAGATCGAAAAGAAGAACCGAGGTAAGTGAGTTACACAATCTCTTCTCTTCTATTATCGCCCTCCACTTGTTCGACGGAATGTCTGTTTCACGAATCTGACTTTATCTGTAAAACCGAGCATCACGGTTTCATCATCATGAACCCATCTTCGTGTTGCTTATTATATTATGATGAACTCGTACATATTTCTACAGATAATAAATAAAACAAGTGTCCAAAATATATTGAAGATTGTTAAGATATGTTTCCATCCGAGAAAAGATATCAATGAAAACAGATATTGTAGGACATTGAGCAGTCTCTATGGGTAAAATGAGCAAATGATTCTTCTTAGTATTAGAGCGTGAGGGCGGTTTTGGCCATGGCTAATGCACCTTCATATGATTGGTTTCCGCCAATGAACCCGCTCATGTGGACAAAAACACAGCCTGGGATTTCAGCAACTTTTGACAGCTCCTCATCTCTGAGACCTCTCCATTGTTCAGGAAGAGGCTTTCGATTCTCAAACCTGTCTGGTGCAACCGCCACTGCTTGAACTCTCCACTGGTTCCCCCGCTCGTCCTGCATACCATTTCTGTTACATTTCCTTTTCAATCCCACATTCATATTAACTTACTATGAGGATATATTAACCTGGTAGATGACATATTTGATTAGTGGTTCCACCTTCATCTCTTGCTCAAGCTCGAACAAGTGAAGCTTCCACTGCTCACCACATAACCACAGTTACATACTCAAATAGCGTATACATAGTAGCACCAATAAAAGGAACAGTAAGTATGTGGAAGCACTTACAGGGCAAAATTTTGTCAAGATCATGATCTCACCACTTGGATCTGTTTTGAATCTTTCTTCAAGACACTGCATCACTATTGACCGAGCTGGTAGCCAAGATCTTGCATGAAATCTTACACTCTATAACCCAACGTAAAAACAAGGAGACCTGTTATGTCTCTTAGAACATATATTTGCTATTGACACGGAACAGCTAGAAATCTTACTTCAAGGAACTCTTTTCCAGCAAGAGCCATTGCATGTTGGAAAGCCTCATTCTCCTTCTCTTGTGATTGGTCAGGATCAATCCAATCCAGGTTTAGTCTTCCTATCCTTGAAGACAGATGTGTGTTGTTTACGTATCGTGGAGGCTTGTCAGTATCATACCGATTTATTCCATTGTCCACAGCGTCTATTGCCTGTAAAAATTAAGCAGTATAGCATCACCGGAAAAAAAAAACCATGAATATATACGAAAGTAATCAATCGGCAGATATGCCTTGAGTGAAGAAGATCAAGAGTGATACGAAGAAACTAAATAGAGGGTGGAAAAGGACAGTGTAAGTACCTCCATGAAACTCTTGTAAACAGCTAAGAACAACCGAAGAGCATCAGGATGATCTTGAGCTACATTTAGTTCCTTTGCTATGATCTCCTTTCCAAAATGCTGAAACAAAAATAACAAACAACAAGTTCACAATAAATAATTGATTATTTTTTAGAGAGAGCTCAGTGAGAGAAATAGAGAAAACAGAAATGTGTTAAGATTTACCTTGTAAACGAGACCAGCGCTACTGAGCTTGGTGGTGAAGCCATGTCCAAAAACCTCTTCAAAACCTTTCTGGTGATGATCATAGCGGTCAGAATCGGGATCATAAACACCTCCAACATCAAGCACTGCATCAAGTTCTGCCAATATCTGCAAACATCCATCAAGAATTTCTACATGAAACGTACAGATTACGGATACAATATCACTATTGTAGAGTGACAACTTATGCAGGCAGATATACAAATAAACCCAAAAAGATATGCCTAAGTTGAATAAAGTACACAATCTCTCCCCATAATTTACCGATAACGGAACCTATATATAACACTAAGCCAAGCGGAAATGTTACCTTAGGGTCACGAGAACGGACGATATCAGCGGCGGAGAATTTATCAACAAGGCGGATCATGAAGCAACCGAGAGCCTCGTCGCAGTGAAAGCTTCCGTTATGAGTGCCAACTTGCTTAACCGAAGACGAAGGAGAGATAGGAGTAGAGTAAACCCTAACGACGCCTGAAGGAGCCATTGCAGCTAGAGGTAGGCGAAGATGGAAGGTCAAGTTTAAGTTTCTGAATAAAGCTTTAGTTACCGGAAGAAACATCACGCACGAATATCAATGGGCCTCTTTACTACATTTTATACTATGCAAAAAAATGGGCCCATGGACCTCAACGTTATATGGATTTTAACTCTTTGATATAAAAACTAACAATGCTTTCAATTCTCAAGGTCAGGTCTGTTACAAAACTACTCATCATCGTTTCACTTTATGTCGTGTCTTCTAGGGAATCCTTTAATTTTGATCGTCACTGTCTTGCTCCTTCAACGTAGAAACGAAATTCAGGTTAAAATCCTCCCAACTTGAAATGTTCTTCTACTCTAGTAAAGACATTAGTAACTTGATGATACCTTGGAATGTTTGTCAACGTGAGTTGATGGTAAATTGTCAGATGTGTTTTTGAATAATCCAAGGGTCTCAATATCACCATTTGCAATGCTAGCTTCAAGCTACAAAGTAAAAGTAAAAGGATGGAATTCAAGACATGACTTAAAGTAAGATGTGAAAGAAAGACAGAATCAGAACCTGAACATGGATGATGCCCAAAACGATGCTTGTAATGGGTAACCAGCTATCTTCTGGAGAAATAGAGAGATTTGAGCTGCACAAAACATATTGCTTAAGGAGGTTGAAATCATCCAATAGATCATGAGAATGAGAGATGTTTGAATTAGAGACCTCAAATAGGGAAGAAGATAAACGAGAGCATAAACAGCGTAGCGTGTTTTTCCAGTGTCAAGCCAAGCGAAGACCCAACTCTGATGGAGATGAGTAATTGTTTTAGGGGTTTCTTTAATTTACTATACAAAGAGACAGGGGAGGGAGAAACCAACCAGCCAATTAAAGTAAGGGATGAAGCTGATGATTCCCATGGCGGCTAATCTCATATCTGTTGAGACAATCGCAGAGTTCTCTTCCTCTTCATCTTCATCGTCAACTCGCTTCGCCACCGGAAAAACAAATGAACTGAGAATGCACGCTCCAATGGCGGTGGCGAGCGGCGCGTCCTGTGAAAAATCCGCTTTGCAAATGACTCTCTTTGATCGATCACCTACCTTCCGTAGAGGAAGCGAAGAAGAAACAAGGCGGGGCTTGGTATAGAGAGAACCGGGAAATGAAAACCAGCAAGTCGACGGAGACGCCATGGATCTTTGAGCACTCGAGCTCTTCCTATTACAGTATTAGTGAATAGGGAAAGTGACAAATATCAAATCATATATATTGGCCCATTAGCCCAACAAAATGTTAAAAACCGGATCGTATAATTATTGTTCCTCCGATCATTTAGAACCTTTTTTTTTTTTTTAATAAAGAGTTTGAAATGTCCTCAACAAATGGATCAGTCAGATTACAAGTTGCAGAATAAAAGAGAGATCATGTTTCAAATATAAAGGAACATTACATAGACAGATAAGGGGGATTAAGCTGTGATAATACCGGCTAAAACATCACTCTTTCCTCGTGCATAAATTGTGTAAACCAAACGAATCGCATCAAGCCATCCATCTAAACATTCCCATGAATCTGCAACCTGTTACGCAATTTCAGTCAATCACCCTCTACATACCAAAATCTTTTATGCTAGCTAAAGCTTATTTACCAAGAAAACTGGTCCATTAATGGTATCAATGCAGAGACCAGCACCAGGAGGTAGAGTTAGATCAGCACAAGGCCTCACTGACACTATCTCTGTTATCTTCACTCTCACCGCCTTCTTCTCCTCCTCGTTTGCCTCTGATTTCCCTGACAGGTTTCTCCCCGTTTCTCTTGCTTCAGGCTTCACTACCTACACACGACACGCCCATTGTTTTGCATTTAACCACTATGCTTGATGCATCTACTCAAGTTGAGATTTACCTGTACAAGTCTCTCGTGATTGAGTTCAAACTCTGAGCGTTTCCAATCACTGTGAGGAGCCAGCGAATTCCCCACAGGTGGTGCCGTTAGATATCCAACTTTAAGATGCGGTAGAGGTAGCTGCCAAAAATACATTTAATTTACTTTTGCTCATTTCCACAAATACATCAGCTTGAGTGTGTCAAGTGAAAGGTACCATGGAACGAACGAGCCTTAAAGCGCTGCTGTATACCTGCAACCATAAAAAAAGAAGAAGCAATTAATCCAAGTCTAGCACTCAATCTTATTTATTTAATAGTAATGACTCAAACATCTTTGATTCTAGCACAAAATGGAGATAATAGGCGTACTGAATAACTTGGCTTCAACGAATGAGCTGCAGCAATGTAGATGGCAGATTGGCTGTATAACTCACCCGGAGGCATGTCTTTGCCATTGCCTGAACCCCCAGTTCTAAGTGTGTCTTCTGCTAATCCATACTGTAAATGCATTATATAAAGACAGAGAAGAGCCCACAGTCGTTAATTCACTGGACTGAAACTATAGTCATGCATTTCAAGTTTTATATGAAAGAATTGTCAAGCATAACTGACCAGAACGGTTCCAAGGTTGTATATGGCCCGATGGAAATCAAACTGCAACGTGATTGCCGCTCGGAACTGTATGGTAAAACAAGTTAAAGGGAAAATAAGAAGCTGATGAAATGCGAAGGGTACATTAGTTAGAAAGAAGACTAAAAGCACCTTGCTAATGGCAGTTCTGACAACTTTTTCCTTCTCCCTAGCAGGAACAATTTGACTGAGTTCCTGATCCGAAACCCAGGGAATATACATCAGATTTTAGAACATGTCATGAAGATATACAGATGTCACTCAGTTACCTGCAGCGCCAGTCCCCAGTTGTTTAATGCCTGCAGAAAATTGATAGTTTAAATCATAAGTCAGAGAATCAAAAGACTACAATATAGAAACATTTTCGTTTAAAAGAGAACATCAGATGAAGTCAATAATACCTGGGAACTGTTCCAGTTGAGCTGGACAGCTTTTTCATAGTTATAAGTAGCCTGGAATCAGAAGTTGAGATCAAACCAACATATTGTTAGTTTACACAACTAGCATGATAATATCCTGTCAGTCATGATATTATATGCAATATTACTTACCTGTTCCCAAAGTTCTTCAGCCTCTTTTGTGCGACCACGCATCTTTGCCCTATCAGAGATTGCAATAGCCCAATTATAGTAAGCCTGTCATACATAAAAGTTGATGATCGTGAAAGCCAATCATATTGCACTTTGCAATTACATTCATCAAAAACAAAACTAACAGAATCTAGGATCATATTAATACATACATCATAAAGGGTAGGGCAGAGACGGGTTGCCTCATCATACTTCTTACAAGCTTCCTCGAGCAAATCATCTTTAGAAGGTGAAACAGAATCTGGGCTGACATTATCAGCACTTTCCTGTGAAGAAAATATGGCAAGTGGCATATTCAAAATTATTTCCACTGAAAGCATATGAAGGAGAAAGGCTCTTCTAGTCCCAAAGACAGACAAGTTGAATGTATGTTTTAGCTACTTTATCTTTGAGCCAGTGTTCTAAAAATAATGGATGTATGTTTTAGCTACTTAATTCGATTTATCTTTCAGTTCATTTCTTCAATACTGGCAAAAAGTTTCCAGGCCGGATAAAAGTCACCTCATCAACTTCCACATAAGTATGTCAACCGTAGCCAATCACATATAAGAGAGAGACTGAGAGGGAGAGAAAGAGATAACTTCTCAACACTCTAGAGAGAGAGAGAGAGAGAGAGAGAGCGAAATCAGACCTGGAGAATAAGTGCCCAGTTGTATAATGCATCATGATCTTCTGGATTTCTCTCAATCGCACTAGCATATCTACAATGATGCACGATGACTTATAACTTCAGCGCCCGAACAGCATAAACACATAATTTGAAACATTGAAGTAACTAAGTCTCTGTATCTGCCTTTGAGGGCAGAAGTTCAAAACAAACTACAATCAAATTCAATGATCAATCAACTAACTTGGAAACATTGAAAGAACCAGTTGACATATTCCCAAATCTAATCCAAAATTAATGACATACTTGCGGGCAGCAAATGCAAGAACACGCTGGCGAGATCGGCCCTCTTCGTCGTTAACTTGGATCCGGTTAATCAGATCCATTGCAGGATTATTCTCTGCTGGTTGAGAAACACTTTCTCGACTGGACAAAAAATATCAGGAAAATGGGAGTTAACGAATATGCAAAATCTCATCAGACCAGATTCCGAAGAGAAAGAGAGAAACCTGTAGGGAGAAACAGAACTGTGAGGAGTGCCCTCTCCTTCGTCGCTTTTTAATTCGCTGAGCAGCTCTCTCATGGTAAATGTCTTGTTGCCTTCATCTTCTTTCTTGAGTACGGGGACGGGGTGGGATTGTTGATCAACTGAAGATATCGATTGGATTGGGGTCTCTTCGGAACCTCCAGGAGTCAGATCCACATCGTGTACTTCCTCCGCCTTTGTATCGGTTACCTCAGATTGTGCTTCCCCGGGCTTCTCATCCTCCAGAGACGGATTTGTCTCGGTTTGGGACTCACGTGGTGCCTCTCCGTTATGCAATTGAGGGTCTTCAACGACATCCGCCATGGTTGCAGTATTTCACAGTCGAAGAAGACTGATCAGATAACAAAGAAGAAGAGATCTGTTCTAGAAACGGAATCGCAAGTACTGTATTGTTTGAAATACAAACTCTCTAGATCTATTAGAGGCTCCTGAAACCTTATAAAGTCCAAACACATAATTTCGACTACGCGGGCCTGTGTAACGAAATCGCAAATCAAATCCCAGTTGATCGAATGATATACTGTATGCTGGTTTCACATTTTAAGTAACAGTAACAAATAAACACATGACAAACAAGTAGAAAAGATGTCTTCAAATCTTGTCGTGAAGATTGACGACCAAAGCATGAGCATCATCTAAAAGTTTCCAAACATCAAGATGACCAGCCATACTGTTACATTCCTTCATTATCTCATCCATCCCACTGTACTTTTCTATAATCGTCTTTCTCCTCTGCAACACGCTCGCCGCTATAGCATAGAGCAGCAAATCTTCTGTTGGCGGTGCCCGTAATCTTATTCTCCCCCATGTCGCCTTTGCAATCCCCGTTCTTATAGCCGCTTGATCCGCCCACATTACTTCCCATAGACAAAGCGTCTGCTCAAAGGTTAGCTCTCGTCTGAACATAACCACCACCATACGGTATACAAAGAAGCAGTCTTCCGCTTCAAGGTTCTCCAAGTGTCTGTACAAGCGTATGTCTTTGTATTTTATGATTTTTGACACCATTGAGAGCTGTCGCCTTATTCCAACCTCGTCTAGCCGGAAATTATGCCGTGCTTTACTCATGAACCCGACAAAACACCAGAATGCCAAGACATCGTCTTCCATCACCGCTAGTATCGGAGATAGTAAGTCGCTCATTCCTTGACAGTAACCGATTTCTGGGTCATAGACTGCGTAGGCTTCAAGGATCCCTACCAGGCGAGCTGCATGGAAGATTCGGCAGGGCTCCAAGTGTTCGTAGTCACTGAGACTAACCTGCGTGGCCATCACCCGGGCTTTTGTCTCAGAAACAGCAGCTTGAGATGGTGAGTAGAGCACCCATTCGTCATTTGCTCTCACTGCATCCAGGCGGATAATTCTCTGCCATGTCGTGATAAAATCCTCATCTGCTCGAGATTTTGGCTTTGATGGGGAAGGAGTGTCTTTTTCTTGGTTAATGGCATTGTGGCTTTCTGCTTCTTCGTTAGCCAGCAGAGGTGATGTCTCTGTTTCTCTAGAGTTCGTTGAATCTGAGTCATCAGCAGCAGCATCTTCGGAGGTGATATTGCTCTTTTCAAAGTCCCCATCCTGCAGAATCGATTCGGAATTCAACTTCTCCGATTCTTCTACAGGGATGGATCTCGTGGAACTAACAACTTCTTCAATATCATGTGAATCAATGACCTGACTGTCTTCGGTGTTGTTGCTCTGACCTGTCTGCTTCGATTCACAGCCATTTTCATTTTGATTATGAATCTCGCGACACTGTTTGCGCAGGTTTTCATATTCCTTCCTGAAAGATTTAAAGATGTATAAGAAGCTACTGACAAATCAACATAGAATCAATGTGGTAGTAGTTCCTAAGCTACTACTTATCCCTAGTCTTATCAACATATTGAGCAAGTCACTAACCAGCTGCCACCTAACAGGAACAGAGCTAAACATGATACTTAATATTGGTAGAAAGTTAAGAAGCTATTAAACTCTTCATAAGTAGAAGTGAACGCACTGTTTCTGCTCTCGAATAGAATCTCTTTCTTCTTTGGTGCTGTTTAAGTCATACCTGTAAGAGGTAAGTGGAATAAAGTTAATGTGCCGGGATGATCAAGAGTACTCATAATTTTGGTACAGCGAAAATAGGCCATAGTTAATCTTATAAAACATGACTCCCATTTCAAGCTACTCACTCCTAGTAAATGAATGGTTTACAGTTGTGCTATTTTCTACCTTAAACTATGACTCCCATTAATAACAACCCAAAGAGAAATTTACACTTTAACATTTAGAATAATTCAATAACTACAAAACCTATTGCCAAACAGAAAAAACCACATAGTAGCAACAAAATATAAAATTGAGTCAAATCCTACATCAGCATTGGATACGTAAAAAGAAAGAGCAATGACAAAGACGCTAATTCTTACATTCCAAGGAGGAACGGCCAAACTTCTGGTCTGATGCTTGGATCCACACCCTGAACCAAAGATACGAATTAATATATCAAGGCAAAACGAGAAAATTTTGGTTACAACCAGAGTCAAATGGTTATCAAAATGCAGCCTGTCATGGAATGTTTGAAACCAAATTTTCTATTTAGCAACATACCCCACTGCGAACTTTCTTCAGGACTTTGACACCTCCATCCCTGAGTCGCCCTTCTTCTGTGAAAAAACCATTCCACTGTTTAGATTGAAGAGCATGCTTTCTTCTCCTCAGAGACCATGGTGATCCAATGCTTCCCCTGAAGACGTAAATGAGCAGAAAATGAGCAAATTCATCCAGCAAATGTAGAAAATACAAATTACCTAAAATCAAATGTGGTGATCAAAAGCTTTCTTTGAACCAATATGACATGCTAAATCCTACATGCTATGTCCAATGTTTATATAAGTTAAAAAATGCAAGTATCAATGAAGTTCAATGCACATCAGAAGACCAAAGAGGCAAAGACTCTTAACAACTTCATCTCTTGTTATACAGACACAGCCCAAGAGAAAGAGTTGGAAGAATGTTAAAAGAAGAAACAGAATGCATTAGGTTATATGGCCTCCACTGTTAGCATAGAACATGAGACAATGAGAAAGGAAAGAAATAGGGGGCGGTCTAGTTCAGGCTGGAGTTACAAAAAATGTCAATATAGACTTGAGTGATCCTATGGCCAGGACAAGGATCAGCCCGAGTCTCAAATAGAGGAAGAGTAGTAATATTCCGAGTTTACTAACATTGATGACGATAATCAAGTTCATTGAAAATTCATGGAGAGAAAGTCATGAGGAACTAGAAGCATAATCAGAAACAGGTGAGAGTAACAAAGAAGCAACTAAAAGTAGAAGCAATCTTCCCCTATCAAATCTATGATTACCAAATAACTAACTAGCTAGTGAGCAGGCTTTGCTTCTGTGCTTTGAAAATATGGATTAGTACAGAATCAGATCTTTGGTGTATATTACCTACGGGAGTAGACGACGGTGAAAGCGACGGCAAGACCGGCCATGACGGTGACAGCAACAGCTAAACCAACATTGGATGGAGCAACAGCCGACGACCAAAATCCGGCGGAGTAGCCATTCCTTGCGGCGCCACCGCTGCTACCTTCGGCAACCACAATACATCTCCCGCACAGGAAGACTACGGCGACAAAAGAGACGGATCGAGCAGCCAGATTGTGAGTCATCGGACTAGGGATTCGCTCCAAGAAGATTTCTAATTCTCATTATTCAGAGTAGTCATCGTAGCAATTAATTGATATGATTATTTCATTTTAAAAATTCGAAGAGCTAAAAACAGCTGGGCCTACATAATTAATGGACCACAAATATATAAATTGATAGCATATGTTATTGGGCTATGGGTCTCAAATTAAATAAAAACAAACGGCGACGTCTTCCTTTTGAGATAAAACCCTAAACCAAATTTCCTCAAGTCGGCTTCTTAAGCGAAACCATTGTCTTGCCTTGAAGGTTTAGAGATTCTTCTGCAGGTTTGTCCCTAAAATCTTGAATTTGTTTTCTTTCTTTGAATGTGTTGAAATATGCATGATAATACACAGACGAGTATTGAGTAATAGATAGATATACGGCGATGGAGAAACCAATAGTTAGATCAAAAGTTGAAAACTTTTCTCTATATGGTTCTTAGTATTTAGCTTCTTTTGTTAGGGAATATAAGGAGGAGCGAAAATGAGATTGGTGAAGTGCTGGTTTTGCTCTTCTACAATATATCCTGGACATGGTATTCAGTTTGTTCGCAACGATGCAAAGGTAACTCATTCACCATAAACATCTTGTTTGACAAAAATTTCAAAATCAGAGCTTGAATAAGCTTTGTACTTCATTTTCTCTTTTTGAAAATATGTACATCTTGAGAACTGAGTGCCTTTTTGAATCTTATGGCATACTCAAGTAGGCACTTTTGTTAGCTTTGTATCTGTCAGTAACAACCAATCTGTTTGCAGATTTTCAGGTTCTGCAGGTCTAAATGCCACAAGAACTTCAAGATGAAGAGGAACCCACGGAAAGTAAAATGGACTAAAGCATACAGAGCAGCACATGGAAAGGACATGACTCAGGTATCTTATTCATTTGATCAGAAATACTTCATTGTTTCCTTGGCATTGTCTAGATAATTAATTCTCACCATTTGGATTGTCTTTGTTTTCCTAAAAGGATAAAACTTTTGAGTTTGAGAAGAAGAGAAACAGACCTGAGAGATATGACAGGAACGTAACAGAGAATACACTGAATGCCATTAAAAAGATTGATGAGATCAGAAGTGCACGGGCAGCCGAGCATATCAAGAAGAGGTATAGATATGTCATTTTACATGCTCTTCCAATATTCTTTCTTACATCCTTGAATGATTGTAATTTTTATTTGTGGGGGACTTAGGTTGAAGCCAAACAAAGATAAAAAACGAAAGGAGGAAGATAGAGAGCTAGATAATCATATTTCACTGATCCAAGCACCCAAGTCCCTCCAGCAAGATTCAAAGAAGATCAAAGTTTCAGCTTCTGAGAAGCAGTCTGTTCAAAACGAAGCAATGGAAGAGTGAAGTGGACTATTTACTTTATGTTTTGGGAGAGGTCTTCAATAGAAAGGTCTTATTTTGTAGCTGACTAAACTACATTATGTTACTTTCAATTTCAATGTATAAGGGAACAAGTAAGGCCAAGAAGTAAGAGGTCTTTATTTTTGCTTGGTGATGTTTTGATTATATCAAGGAATATTATTAACAGAAGCACTTGTCGATGGTGACCAAAAATGTGACTGCAACATTCATTACTTAGCGATCTTTGATAAATTAAATAACCATACTCGCTCACATTGTGTCCAAGGAAAGGTTACAACTAGATACTGACAACTCTCACTCTACTCGCATTACAAACTTAAATCAAAACAACGGCACATCACCAGCTCAATGAATCCTTAGACTTGTCAATTTTCAATTTGTAAGAACTCTCTATTTCTTCCTGCATACATTTCATCAACAATTGTGTATCAGAGAACTCGAAACCTTAAGGAAAAAGTAGAGCAATGAGAGATTTACCTTGCAGGATTTCAGTAAAGGTTCTAGGAACGAGGATCTAAAGAACTTGATTGATTTCCCAAGTAAACTTTTATCTGAATCTGCAGGTTTCATTAAACTTAAATTACGTATGATAGTCCCGAAACCTTTCAACATGGATTGTATTTAAGGATGTACCATCGTCATCCATATCCATTTTGCAGCCTCCTGAATTGATTTCTTCTATTAGCTGAAAAATGTTAGAAAATGAAATATAAGCTTAATGAACAATATATTTCCGAAGAACTAATCAATATCAACACTCTAATGTATTCATATTTTCTTTTACTTTACCTGTGAAAGTGTTGGAACTGCTGATGGATCAAACTCATCACAGTTATTCGGGTCAATAGGAACACAGACACGACCTGAATACCAGAAGATGTTTCTTAAGAATTTGAGCTCACATCACATGCATATATTGACCTAAGTATTGAACATGATTCTTATCAACTGGTGTGGCGTATTCAAGAATCAATAAAAAGGACCTGTTTTTGGATGGACACAGAAGGGAGCCTTGAGCAAATGGTTCATTTGTTTTGAGACCTGAAATTAAAGAAACTAAATCAGTCACTGAACTTGTCAGGATCACATCTCATCAGTTTATACAGCCAGGAAACGTCTACTCTACCATAACAACACTGTCAGTTTACAAAATCTTAGCATAAATTAAAATAAAACCTCTAAATCAATCCGTGGATACGTAAAGGTGAAGACAATTTCTTCTACACACATCCTCAGTGAAGGACCCTGAAACAATGATTACATGAATGCAAATCAGGAATTTACGTTCAAGCTAAAGGCTGAGTGAAAGAAATTGTAGCTACTTGCAACACTACACACCTTCTGTTTCTTCGATTGAAGCGTGTTTTTAAGCTGCTCCCACCTTGTAAGGCTGGTGGCTTCTTCTGATAGAGATGATCTCGCAGAATTCTCCCATTTTTCTCTGAGCTCAGATTGAATATCTGACGTGAAGATGAAAATCATTGTAAGTGAACAAAATAGGAACTTGAGTAAAGTGGATAAATACATCATCATACTTCCGTACCTTCATCTGAAATCATCTCAAGTATCTTCTCATACTTTTCTTTGGTTGATAATATACTTTGAGTTGCTTGTAACTCACCCTCAAAGAAATCCTTGAGAAAATCCACATATGATCTCCTGAAAAGCCCAGATGACTTTAGTATCAGAGATAATGGTTGTGGTTTCAGAAAGGCAAGGGTGATAGAGAAACATACGCAAGGAATGGATGAAGAGAGTAACCCATAAGAGCGACTTTTCTTGCATTGTTTTCATTTCCCTGTGTCACATAAGCATTAGTAACAATTTATAGAGAAATTTTGTAAAGCTAGAAATCACATATTAATTCTTGAGAACACCACCTTATAGACACGGAAGTATTCAGCAACTGCTGATCTTTGTTCATTAGTCAACCTGCAAAAATGTATTAGACAGTTTCATCACATAACACAAAATTTGAGTTCACACACCATACGAAGTGATAAACTGTGTTCAGTCATTGTTCACCTTCGAGCTTTAGCATCACAAACCCAACAATGAACACCACGGCGTCCACTGAAAACCCAGAGGATGTGTTTGAAACCAAAATCCTCTGCAATCGGCAAGAGCAAAATGAATGACTACATGTTATTCCTATGATAAGACCCAACCATCTATCATACTGACGCAGGCTAGATCCTGCCATGAACTCCATAAACTCTTTGTAACTAGTTTAGAACCACTCTCAAACCCAAAACATGAAATAGAAGATGTATATGCAAAAGGGAGTTATAAAGAGTAAGATCCAGTTACAACTCAAGTATTCAAGGATTAAGAACAATTTTAATCCTCAAAACACTCATTTAGAGAAATGCCTCAAGACCTTAGTTTCACTCCCAAGTAAATGCATAATGGGTCCTTACAATTAAGTCTCCTATTTATACTAAATCTCCTTCTCTTACTTTCAAAGCCTAGTATTCTCTTATACCTTCTTCTCTCAGAGTTGATTGCAAAATCTTATCAGACACATTTCAAGTTTGCAACTAATTCCCAATATATAAACATAAAACAAAACTCATATATAGATGAGAAATGTGAGGAACAGTACAAGCTCTAGTTGTTCCTTGTTGGGAAATCACTGGTGGTACCTCTTAAGGAAGTATCAATGACTTTGATAGCAACTGTCATTAAAGGCCAACAGTTGGAGCAAACATCAGCTCCAGAGCAACAGTATCTAACGTCATCGTAGTCTGTTATATCCTGACGAAACAATATAATCAAGTCAACAAACAACAATAACCAAATCCAAGAGTTGTTGAAAAGATTATTAAACTCTCACAATATCAAAAACCAGCTCCCTCTCCACTGGAGTGAACACATTGCACCCACTTTGAGCGTAGGCATGTCTCTTATCTGGCTGAAAAGAACATTCATAAGAACTCAAATAAGCACATGGACTTTAGAATCTTGTATAAACAGATAAGCAGCTTACATCTACACTATACACAGCTCCAATATCAATCTTGTATGGAAAGTGGCCTTTGATTGCTTCTTCCATTGCTGAAGCATTCTTAAAGGACTTGTACCGCAAATAAACATCGTTTTCAAGCGTAAATGAGAATTCTCTACGAGCAAAATAGAATTCGTCGCAACCAGGATGTTTCCCGTCTACACAGACAATATTGTACAAAAGAGTGATGATGCAATACAATAGTTATAGCTTACAAGGATGAAACAAAAACACAAGTACCGTGTCCGTATGAAAGCCATTTGTGAATATCACTGTAAGGGAAATGATTTCCTGAAGTGTTTATAAATCAGCATTAATACTTGAGCGAACAAAATGTGATGATTAAAGAGACTTGCCGTAGTAAATTCGGAGGTAATGAACATTGAAATCGTCGATTTCAGGTTTTGGGTTGGTGATTTGTGGTGCATCGATCATCATATCCTCCCCTCTCTCCTCTATCGTCATCGCAGTATAAGCTTAAAAATGTCAATTAGGATTCTCTTATTTTGGCATTTGGCCTTGGAGGAACGGCGGGAAAGAAAATACCTTTAGGGCAGATTTCGGCGGGAACAAAATGGGCCAAACCTTGATTACGGGCTTTCTTATTTTAGGCCCGTTACATTTAAAATACATAGTAGCTGTTTTGTTTCATTAATATCGAATCTTTTCCTGATAATTTATAGTATTTCACAACATTGTGAAAATTAAGAAACATTAAGTATATAAATATTTTGAATGGTCAAAAAATACTTATAGGTGGATTTTCTTTGCCATTTATCAATTTATTATGTACCATAAAAATACTTAATGTTTTCTTAATTTTCACAATGTTTTGAGTGTTTTTTGACCATTCAAAATATTTATATAGTTTTAACTTTTAAGTAAAACGTAAACATGTCTAATATATTTGTTATTGGCATAGGGAAGTCTCACCCAAAAAAAAAATAATAATGCATGTACACGTGGCTAAGTATATCATATATATGTAATGGCATCTAATCTAATCAACAACTTGAGAGCTAAACAACTTGAACTTATTAGCATCAAGCACAAGTTTCCTAACGGAGGAGAAAGCTCCCATGAGTCCCGCACAAGAGAAAACAACCATAATGGTCATGTTTATCCAATACGTGAAGCTCCTTTTCGTTGGCTTGTATGTCATGTTGTATAGAAGCATTGGCAACACGAAATCGAGTGGTATAAACCCAAACGCTCCTACCACCGCGTTTATATCCCCAAAGAATGGTAGCATCGCTGCCATGAACCCACAAAACGCCATATATAGCGTTCTTAGTATCAAACGCGGCACCAAGTTGCGTTTTGAGAATATCCCTTTTGTTGTATCCGCTGAATTCTTCTCCATTATCTCATACGCAACTTGAGAATACACCTAAATGTACAGTCACACAATTGGTTAAAATTTGGTTGTCTTGGTCTCCAAGTCATCAGTCACTCACTTACCAGGCCAATGGCGAAGAGCTGAAGAAGAACAAAAATGACTGCAAGTCCAATGACCGCGATAGGAGCCAGAGTTGGTCCTTGGTCAGGCATAAGGTTCTTGAGAATGTTAGAGCTAGAGTTACTACCAAAAACCCAATATCCTGAAATTGCAGCCGAGTAAAACGTGAAGAAGATGACACTATAACACAATAATAGTCCTTTCAACATCTTCCCTGTGGCTGGTGGAGCAAGAGTTGCCTGTATTTCAGGAAGAATACCATTTCCAAATATAGCAGCTATGATCGAAATAGATGTGAAGGCACTAAAAACTTTCCCTGTATCCGAATGCTCTAGAGAGTAATCACGTTTAGGAGCTTTCTTAGAAAACCCTGTGGAACCGAAACGTAGAGAGCAATTAGTAACAGAAAATTGGCAAGTGTACAATGGTGGTTGGTAATGGTACCTAGATTAAGACAAGCTCCAACGACGAGGAAAGTGTAGCCTAAGCTGAGAAGGAGAGACACAAAGTTAATGTGCCGAAGAGAATGAAAACTTGGGAGCTGCGAGAGAACTATCATGACAGCTGTGACCATAGCAATGAACTCGTAGAGCTTCATGGTTCCTTGTGGGAAAATACTCGAATACATTATCTGGTTTTTAAACAGAGGAAGGAAGGTATGATTTTAACAGGGTTTCTTGTGAGGCAAGTAATAACAATTCTGGGTTTTTTTGCCTTACGTACATCAAGACATTGGCCAGCGAGTAGAATGGCGCCAATACCGATTCCAGTGTTGATAGCTGTTTGAATGAAGACCACTACATAAAACATCCATCCTGATCCTGCACCATAAACCAAATCAATCTCCTAGCCAGGGTTTATCATTTATGTATGGAGCCAAATCAAAGGGTCTAATACGAATACGATATGAACCGGTTCCAAATCCAGCCTACAATCTATATAAATAAAAAGAACATAAAACGATTTCGGTTCATTCAACTAAACCGGAATACGGTTTAGGCACGTGCGAAGAATCTAACAAAGTAGTCAAAGTATCAATCTATCCACATCGAAGCTGGATCCAACCTCTGCGGATTACCTAAAAAAAAAAGAAAGAAAGAGAGATTTTGATACCAAGAACGTCGGCGGCGAGTTCCCGGAACCTGATGTGACGCCGACCAGATTTTTCACAGTGATCCAGAACCTTTGACATGAGGAAGTAAGCGTAGAAAGTGACGAGGCCCATCGTCGTCAAGCACACAAAACCTAACCACCATCCTAATCCCCTGAACGCGTACGGTAAGGTCAATATCGTGGGGCCCACGATCGCCGTCGTCAGATGAAATCCGGCGTGCCACCACTCGCCTTTAGATTGGAGGACGAAGAGAGCTCCGGCGTCAGAATCGAGTCGGGATTGAGGAAACGGGTCGGATCTGGGAGGATCCGTCATTGGCGATGTGAGAATTTAGCAACTAATGGGAATGATGATGATAGAGAGCACGTATATCTATCTCATTTGGTGGCGCATTTTAGCTTTCTGTTTTGCCTAAATATTTAAATTCATTTTTCTCCTTTTCCGGATGCGATAACATATACCTTTTACAATATCTATATCTCTTTTTCCACACCTACCACTTTACTTGCGCATCAGATTCTGATACATATGTTTATTGACTATATATGTTTTATCTTTACTAATATTGATTGTATCTTAAGGAGTTATCCCTAATGTAATAATAAGCACTTTGTGGTGTGGATGCATGATTATGTGTTTCCATCAAAGCACTTAAGGAGTTATCAAAACTTTCCATGATTATCTCTTCACTTTCTTAAACGCATAGCTGACTTTTGGTAGCCAAAAGCAGCGGAAAAATAAGAAATGTGACGTGACAAAACTAACTCCTAGTGTGCAATATAATAAATATTTGTTTGTACCAACACACACGCAAAAAATACTTAATATGTCGGTATTATTTGTTTTCGATAAGGACCAACCACCAACCAACTTATATAATTCACTAGTTTGGGCTACAAGAGGTGAACCAAACTCTAGAAACACATGTGCATCATCTTTTTATGACATACCAAAGATGACATATAACAAGGGACCATTTTTGGAAACACCATAAAGACTTCTTATTTTTAAATATGCCAAAATAATAGGATAATGTGGTAGTGAGTAGATTACAATTATACCCTTGTGTAATTGTCAAAAAATGTTCAGGTTTAACTGTGGCAAACCAGAACTAACAGATAAAAAGTAACAGACAAGAAGCGACAAACAATTAATGTGCAAATTCATTGGTTAATAACTTTTGTGTAAAACCCTCCTTAATATTAACGAGAATAAGAGCTGAACCACTGTAGAGATCTTGGAGAATCAAGGTTTTTGGCAAGTAAGAGCATTAACTCTTGTTACATTTTTAAATTTTCTTGGCAGATATTTGTGGTGGACAAGTTCCTTGTGAAGTGGATTATGATGGACAACATTGTGATGCAATTGAATAGTGATACGATATTCATGTCCACTGAGAATTCTTTATTTGTCCACTTGTTTTGTGGTTCTGTTGATAGACAAAAAAAACTTGTTGTCTTAATAGACGAGTTATTTAATTTTGTCCATGGTTATGTCTTTCAGTCTTATAAACTCATTTTGTGGTTCGGCTGATATGTAAGTTACTTAATTTTGTCCATATTTATACGTTTCAATCTTTTAAGATTTTCCCTAAAAATATATGTGTTCGTGTTTATATTCTTTCCCATGTTTATACTTTGAGTTCTTCAAACTTGCTTAATAGTTCTGCTTATAGACTTGTTATGAAATTTGGTCCATGTCGATATCTTAGTCCATTAGACTTGTTATGTGGTTCTGCAGGTAGACAAGTAATTAACTTTTATCCATTAAACTTGTTATGTGGTTATTCTTATAGATAAGTAATTTATTTTTGTCCATGTTTAAACATTTTATTCAATGAAATTATTTATGTGGTTATGCTGATAAATAAGTCTTCTAAACCTGTTTTGTGGTTGTGTTGATAGACAAGTTATTTTAGTTGTCCACTTGTATAAGAAAATTTGAAAGCATGTCCATGGAATACAAACCACATCTCGTGTCTCTTTGTTGTAATAAGAGATTTGCTTAAAATTTGGTGGACCATTTTCCCGATAGGGACGACTTTGTACTGGCAATTCCAGTAGTGGACCAAAACATGAAGGTTTTAAGAAGTTAAAATCCAGGGTACCTTTAAGCGCATCGACCAGATTTAAAGGAAACTTCGGCCTCGAATATTGATGTAATCATGGATACAAAGGAACTTGCACCAGAACTTGAAGAAGAAGTTGAGCT